>JANRGW010037244.1:1848-14757 GCA_024733675.1 Psilopsiagon aymara
GGCCTGGGGCCGTCGCCCTTAGCCCCCGCCCGGTGGTAGGTGCGGCGGGGCTCGCGGGGGACCGGGGTGTGCGGGGCGGGCACACGGCGTGGCCCCGGCGCGGGGCCCCGGCGTTTTAGCGGGGCTGGGGTCGGCTTTGCCGGTCGGTATAGCATTGCGGGGGCTCGCGGTGCTCCTGCCGTGCTCGGGAGTGCTTACGTCGCTTCCGTGATGCTGATGTCTGCATCTGCCTCTGCTCTGTGCTGGTTTCATTTCTGCGTTTCCGAAATCGTGTATCGGTACGGTGAATAGTTGCTTAAGTTGCGGTTTTGCGAGGTGGTGCATGCCCAGGCTTGCTTTCTTCCTTAGACCCCATCGCCCATTCTTAAGCAGCTTTACAGAAAGAAGATGTCTGGGGAGACCTTCGAGCAGCCTTCCAGTGCCTAAAGGGTCTACAAGGAAGCTGGAGAGGGACTTCTTGCAAGGGCATGTAGGGATAGGACAAGGGGGAATGGTTTTGAACTGACAGAGGGAAGGTTTAGATTAGACATTAGAAAGAAGCTCTTTGAGGATGGTGAGATGCTGGCACAGGTTGCCCAGAGAAGCTGTGGCTGCCCCATCCCTGTTGGTGTTCAAGGCTAGGTTGGATAGGGCTTTGAACAACCTGGTCTAGTGGAAAGTGTCCCTGCCCGTGGCAGGGGAGCTTGAATTGGATGATGTTTAAGGTCTCTTTCAATCCTGACTGTTCTCTGACTATGAAATGTCTGCCCAGGATGTCAGGATTTGTACTGTGGTTTCTGATGCTCGTGTAAGAGCTGCTAAATGCCCTCATGTGTCTGGGTTACTAAATGTATGTCCTCATCAGCAGAGGGTTAGTGGGCTTATACCTTGATGCAGAATTGTATATAATGTGTGGGGTTTTTGTGTGCTGTTTTCCATCCCTACAGCATTATAAAATGACCTTGCCCTTCATGGTGAAGTTCTGTAGGCCTAGTCTATGGCCAAACGGAGACTTTCTAACAAACTTAGGTTAAGTGATGTTAATGTTCTGAGATAAAAGGGGACTTGAGAAATATCTTGTCTTGAAAAAGAGCCCTCCACAAAACCTACAACTTGTTCTTCGTTTGTGTGGATTTCTATAACTTTTATTTGCTGCCTTAACTGCATTTAAAAACTAATTTTGATGGGAACATATAGCATATAGATGTCTAACTGTGGTTTCCACTTATGGCCAAGGATGGTCATGTTGTATATACGTGCCTTCCCCATCAAGTGGTGATTTGAGGCTATTCCAGTTCCTTTTCCAGAAATGTGCTGTTGCCAGGTTGTTCCCTGTTGTCTGTGCCCCCAGCAGTGCCTGGCAGGCTGTGGTACTTGGGGCGTGGAGGCTGGGTCGTCTTCTTCAATGCTGCCCTTGGGATGCCCCAATCTGAACGTAATGAGGAGAGCTTGTGTCCCTGTTTCCCTTGTATCCACCTGAGGACAGCTGGCGCAGAGTATAAGTATATTCTCTCCTATACAGCTTGTAGGAGAAGGCATGCTGAGATCTGAGAGACGCTGTCCTGAGCAGAATGTCTCCTCAGCTCCCCCTGGAGAGCTGCAGGTCCTCACCCTGCCTCAGGCTGTATGCTGTTATGAGTCCTTTGTGGCAGAGATTCTCTTGCTGTTTTTCAGTGTAAAGATTTTGCAGCTTCTCATGTGAAAGGAAAGGAGTCATAAATGTCCTGTTACCTTCTCCTGGACAGGGTATCTGTGACAACCAGCAGTGGAGGGTTTAAAGGGCATGTAAATAAGCTGAATTGGATTTTTTTTTTTTAATTGCCATCTTAAATGATATCTTCAAGAAAGAAATCAACATAGTTTGAACAGTTTCAGGGGTGAAGGGTCACTGTTAGAAGTAAATCAGTTACCTGTACCCAGTCAAGAAGTTCTAATTTTAAAATAGACCATGCAGCCTTAATTTTACCTTCAGATTACTGCTTACCCTGAGAATCAGTAAATGACTTTACAATTAAAGATTTTCTAACAATATTACATTAAAGCTTTTCCCCTGCGTGTGCAGATACTCTAAGTACTGTATCCTCTCTTGTATATGGCAGATCCCATCAGTGATAGTTCCGTATGGAAGACTAAGTGCAACAAACAGTCATGCAAAATTAAGCAGATGAATCCCAATTGCCATTTACTGCAGATCTCTTTATATTGCTCTGTGAAGTATTTTGCTATAATTTTCTCCCATTCTAAGGTAGGAGGCCCAATATGCTGGTGTAATAAAACTCTGAAATTGGATGGCATGCTTACCTGCATGCATAGTTCATCTAAACTACCACAAGAGGCCTGCATTATGATATATTTAACTCTGATGAGCATGAACATATTCCACTGACATGAATTAGACTATCTACAGAGTACTACTTCAGGAAACTAAAGACAGCAAAATATTCTTCCATAGTTCTGTTTAAACAGGAACACGTGCTGAAAGTCAGAGAGAAGTTAGGTCACACTACAGAATTTAGAGTGCTGGTGGATATTTGGCCCTACTCCATTCCTGTGTGTCCCCTTCCTCCTTTGTGGTGGATTCCATTTTGTCTTGTTTCAGTTAGTTTTTGTGATGGAAGTTTTGATTTTGTCTTTATGGTGACGCTACGTTAGGTATAGTTCTTCTGGAATTTCACACAGCTTTGGTAGTGACGGGCTGTTCAAAAACATGAAAACTCCTGGTGGCTTTATTACTGTCTTAAAAGCCTGTCCCCAGGGTAATGCATGCTGGCTTATTTTTTTGTTGGTTTCTCTTTTCCCTTTATTTTTTTTCTTACCTTTAGTTTCTAGTAATAACTGCCTCCAATCTTGTAACATTTGGACGTCTGTTTTTAGAGGTGAACACTTCAGAAATGTTTTTGTCGCTCGAGCACTTTGGTCCCACTGATTTTATTTTTTTTATTTTTTAAAATTATTTTTGCTAATACAAAAGGTTCTGTCCGGATTTTCAAATGTAATAGAGTACCTACAAACGCAGGCATCAGCTAGGATTTTTCATAGCTTGACTGTAGTAAGGTGTTTATCTCCTGCTAATTTTAGTACATTGAAAACTCCAGAAGTTATCCCAGATAAATGCTGTCCTCTTCTCCAGGTTCCTAAATGTGTTTGAAGTTGAACTCCATTCTCAAAAGTGACTCGGGAACAAAGTTCCTAGGTGGCATTTTATTTAGCTTCCCCTAATTTTCCAGAAGTGTTATTTTAAAATGTAGATGTGGCTCACTATTTGCTTAAACAAATGAACAAAACCCATAGTGTAAACATGGTTGCTACCAATGCAGCCCTAGCTGGAAGTGATCTGCAAAGGCCAAGATAATGCTTCTCTTGATCCCAGCATAGCAATGAATAGGATTTGTTATGATAAGAAGCTAATAAGACATTAAGAAGAGTAGCTGTATCACTGTTCTGCATTATTCTAGGAATGTTCATCGGGGCTTTAGATGTGATTTATAGACTTTTAATTAAATAAGCCTCTCAGAACTCCTTATTGGAAATGCAGGGTTAGTTCTGAGAACTTGCATTAACCAAGAAATAATTGAATAAAGGTTAACATGGGATAAGCCTTGCATTTTGCAGAAGATGTGGCTCTAAATGTTGCATCGGTTGTAGTTAGCAAAGGGAACGTGGGAAATAGCTCAAGGTCATTCAACAAGACCGCATCAAAGAGCCCTTGGGTCTTGACTGTGAACAGCAAGGTATGCTAAAGTTGATTCCCACTCATCCACTTTTGTTGACTTACTTGAGAAAAGTTAACTGTAGAATATCTTTCCTCAGGAAGGAGTAATTGAGGGAAGATGTGTATATGTGTATGCATTTTATATATACCTATATATAATAAATCTGTTTTGAAATATTTGGGTTTGTTTTCATTTGAAGTCATCTTTGGCTTATACTTGTAAATCTTTGTACATCAGTACATCATTGGCAAGTTCTTGTAATACTTGTTTAAGTTTTGGAGCCTGAGCTTGACCTTGGACTGCCAAAAGAGGATGTGACTAGCAGCTGTATGCCTCTCATTCCCATTAACACAGATTTATGTGCTGTGCAGGTTTTATCTCACATCTTATGGTCATGGAGAAGGGAGGTGTGCGTGCTGTTGGTTGAGTACTGTGGGTGGTTAGTACCCCAGGAGCATGCCATGGGGTACTAACAACTACATTTTGGATTCAGTCCACTTCTTACATGTGTATCTTTTAGTCTGTCCCTGCTTGTTTGGGATGCTGCTGTTCCTGTGGGACAAGGTGTTATAAACTCACTTCATCCTGTTTGGCATTGTGAAAAGTCATAAGGTAGAGGCAAGGAAGTTACGGAATTTGTTCCCGGGATGGTGAATCTTCCCATTAGCACTGCTTATTTCAGCATTTGTATGTCTCTGGTCTAGATCTGAAGACGACTCCTCATCCTTCAGAAGTTGCATGCCCACAGTCTTCCTGGCCAATGATTCTTCTACAGCAAGCAGGACTTCTTCCTCATTCTGAGAAGCCGTCATCTCTTCCTATGTCAGTGGCTACAAGGCCAAAAGCCACCTCACCATTGTCCCCACCAAAATCTCTTGGACTGGGGCCTTCCTTTTATCACACGCAAGAAGAAGAGCTTGCAAAGGTGGTGGAGCAGGACCCTATACTGGAGGATCTATGTAAGCCTCTCTGCTGTAAGCTTTGCAATGTCACCCTGAATTCAGCACAGCAAGCCCAGGCTCATTACCAGGTAAGGAGAGTAGCAGGAGGCACAGCTTTCAGGGCTGCTGCATCTGTAGCTTGTGTAGACATACCTATGCCACCATACTCACTGCCAGTAGCATTGCTGTGGTAGCATGGAGCTAAGCATGGGCTAATGCACAAGGGCAAACCCTGCTCAGACGGGTTTTGAGTGCTGTGCTAACGTGACTGCATACCAGCAGCGACATTTGAATTAGCTCACCTGGAGCTACCTCTGCACCATTTAATGGACTAAGGCTGCTCTGTAGACATATCTTTACCCTGTTTGAATTCCCTGGTCATCCAGATGTGCTGCAGTGATTTTATCTCGCTGGAGCATTTTGCAAAACCTTGTCCACAGAGACAGAGAAGTAGTACCAAGATGGCATGGGTGAAAAAGCAGGCACTTTTTTTTGGGTTTTTTTTATGCAACTCATTTTTCACTCCTTCCAATAAACTTGAAGTTCTCATTCCACAGACATGATTTTGTAGGGTCTGAACAGATGTTTTCTGCTGGATCCAGCTGTTCACTAGGAAGGAGGGCTGCTGCCAGGTGTTTATTAATGTCTCCTTGCTGAGTTTATGCACACCATTGATGGGACAGGGCCGTTTATGCAAACACTGTCATTAGCTGGGTCAGCTCAGATCAAATTAATTTTGTTTGAGCTGATCTGGTTGTTTTGTCTAAAATATGTTGGGGACTATTTGAGTATACTTCTTTGCTGAGAGGTTGAGTATGTCATTGTCTTACATTATCCCTTTTTACTAGTTACTCTCTCTGCCTAGTGCTATGTTTGTGTGAGATATGGTGACCTTCTCTACCAGTGAATCCAAAAGAGTGGTAGTCCATATCCTTAGGAGACCAGACCTGGATCTCAGATTTGCTGTTGGCCCTGAAAAAGTGGTATCCTACTAGTGAAGGGGTAGGATGAGTTAGTGTTGCACCGATTTCTGGAGTATGTCTGCCATGAGGGGGGACAGAAGTGCATTTATGCTGCGTAACTTGCATTTATGCGTATGCCTTACTATACATCCACAATGCATATACATAATCTCATGGAGCTCTGTCAGGACACCAAAAAGAACTATAGTGTATGTTTTCCAAGAAAAAATAAAATATGAAATAGAGTTTTTTACATTCAATCTCATGTTTTAACTCATAATGTCATGAGGAATTGTATGTGTTCAGGCTAAAACTATGCAAAGCAATGTTTCATGTTTAAAATGTGAAATACTGGGTTTATGTGAAGTGGAAACAGATTATGAACTAATTGTAACATTATTGATTTGGGAAAATTAGTTGAAAATGAGGCCAAATCATGCTGGGTGATTAGCATTTGGGAGAAAGGGGGGGATTGCAGCATCTCTCAAGTTCAGAGCTGTTATTTTTTGAGTGATAGCTCTTTTACCTGAGTTGCCATTTTCATGGTCATTTTCTTATTTGGTCTTTGGATCCTGTTTCTTTCAGTGTAAGATGCTATTATTAGAACAGTGATTAATCTGGGTTCTCATTCCAGGGTAAGAACCACAGTAAAAAACTCCGAAATTACTATGCTGCCAATAGCTGTCCGGCATCTGCCAGAATGAGTAATTTAGTTGAGCCTGCCCCACCTCAGATTGTCTCCCTTCCAACTCAGGTAAGGCACGGGAGGGTGATTGAGATTGTGCTGCTTACTTGTCACCTAACCCCCAGTAAGGATAACCAGATCTCGTGTTCTGAGGATTAGCACAGGAGCTGGGATGTGTTGAAGGCACACGAGGATGGAAACATCCTGTTGTGAGCTATTTGCTTTCCTTTGAAGATGCAGGTATTGATCTGCTGTCGCAGCAGAATATTGGACTTGAAATATTCTATTTCTGCATGACAAATACATTGATTCCTAGGTAAGTCTGATGTGCTGCTGAGTACGGTTAAGGGCAGGTATAAAGCAGAATTGTTGGAGCTGGGTTTGGACAGGAGGGTGTGCCATCTGCTCTGCACAACCATTCCTCCATTTTGTGAGGGAAGCCTGCTGTGTAAAGTGCTTAGGTGCTCCTACACCCATTGCCCAGGGCTGTTGGCTAATTCCTCTTATGTTGTTCCTTTTGAGGTGATTGTTCCTGTGTGTAGGGTAAACAGATTGTTTTCTCAGTGATTCAGATTAATTCTTTCTTGGGCACATTAGAGGCAAAAAAGGTGATTTTTGCTTTCTCCTGGAAGCTCAGCTGTAGAAATCAAAGCTGTGCCTGTTGTTTCCCAAAGCACAAGCCACTTTTGTCTGTAGAAAAGCAAAGAGCATCTGCTGTAACTGGCAGATAAACATGGTGTTGGAGCTGCCAGGGGGAGAATTGGTTCTGTGTAAATGGACATGGTCTAGTGTGAGGTGTCCTTACCCATGACAGGGGATTTGGAACTAGATGATCTTAAGGGTCTTTCCAGCCCTAACCATTCAAAACTCACAGGACTTAATTGGGATGACATGAGGTCCAGTCCTAGGTAGTGGGATGTGGGTTCTGTACCTGCCAGGGTATCTGATGTGGGTTTTGGTGGAGGAAGTGATCCATGGCAATAAAAGGACTGCTCTGGGACTACATGAAGATTCCTGTTGTAACATGGAAGTCAGAATTGTGTGTTTGTGTATATAAGCTTGAACAGTATCAAAGGAGATGCGAAAGAAACTCGACTTGGCAAATACTGCAGTAATATGGCTGTATGAATCACTGCTGCAGCACTATTCACAAAGCACTTTTTTTCTGGATGATACACATTGAGGAGACATGGTTGCTGCCCTAATCAGTGCGTGGTCTGACTAAATATGCAAGGTATCCTTCATATGGCCAGAGCTACCCATGTGAGGCTGGGTTCTTCCTCTGAAGTCTTGGTCCAGGTGCCCTCCTACCTCAAGGGTAAGGATCAGAGGTTTGGCATGTCTGCTATTGTTTTATTGGGTTTTTTTTTATTTCTTCATGTGGTCAGGGAGCTGTGTAGAGACAGAATACTGCACAGGGATTAGGTACACTGTAAATAGGAGAGAGGAGCACCTGTCTATTTGGTGTGTCTTCCTTAGTGTGAATGTTACTGTTCATCAGTTCTCAGCAATTGGAAGTAGAGAAGATAAATCATTGCTGTGGAGTAAACAAGCCTCTGTAGCTATGGCAGAGGTACAGCGTGTTTGTTCAGAGTGCTTTGCTCTCCATATGAGGCTAGGGATTTGCCTAGATCTCGATTTTGCAGATTCTCCTGGAGGCTGAGGCAGGGAAAATAAAGTTCTTGTAAGAACTTTGGGGAGTACTTGAGAGTGCCCTAATCCATATGCTCTAATTCCAGCTGCCTGATGATGATGCTGATCTCAGTCCCTGTGATTTAGATATTTCAACAATTTAACCTTCGTGTGTTTCACATGCTGTCTTTCTCTTTGCTGCTAGATGGGATCCAGTAAACCAGGTGGCCGAGTGATCTTGGCCACAGAGAATGATTACTGCAAGCTTTGTGATGCCTCGTTTAGTTCTCCAGCTGTGGCACAGGCTCACTATCAAGGGAAAAATCATGCCAAGCGGCTGCGTCTTGCAGAAGCACAGAATAACTCGTTCTCGTAGGTATTGTTCAACTTCACACTCAGGCTGTGAAAGCATGTGGCAGTGTCTCTAGCATTAGTTTTTTTTCTCAGAAAACTGAATTGCAGCTGTTCATTTGTTTAATCTTCAGGGATGCATCAGAACTAGGCAAACGAAGGGCAAGGAAAGAAGGGAATGAATATAAAATGATGCAGAACAGAAGAAATATGTATACAGTTCAGAACAACACAGGTAACTGAGTTGCATCTGTTCTATAGTTGGAATAATAATGAATAATAAGTAGACTTGTTTTTTTCTTCTTTGCTGAGGTCTGTTTTAGCGAAGACAGGTTGTGAAAGGAGCTGGTCCTAGCTCTGCTGATCCTTCATGTCTGCATGTGTTTTCCCAGCTGCTGAAGTTGCTTTGTTTTGTCAGCCTATTTGTTGGTTCATTTTCTTATTCTGTATGTGACTTAATTTACCATCTGCCTACCTCTAAGGCCGCTCTAAGTGGTAACAATTTTCCTGCTTTATTTTCTTGGCAAGTGGCCAGGTGCTTTAACTCCTGCTGTAGTACATCAACGTGTACTTGCAATCCCATGACCAGAATGAGAATGCATGTTAGCCTCCCTCCAGGACCATCTGTTCCTAGAGTGGAGTCCTTCTTCAGGTATTAGATACTAACTTTGCCTCTTTACTATGAATTGAAGCTTGTTTTGTAGTGTCCAGCCCACCATCTTTTTTATTTTGTGTTATGGGCACATATTAGTTGACATCCTGATTCCTTGTGAAGCCTGGTTTAATTGTGTCATTCTAATCACTGTCATGTGGAAAAGATAGATCTTCTAAAGTTCTATTAAATATTATTTGTGATAATTTTAAACTGAGGCAATTTAATCAAAAGACTGTTCTAATTCTGGAATGGGAAGTTTAAGAAATAAAGAACTGATTTGTCACTTGAATTATTTCTAATTTTCAAATTCCTATTGATTCTTAATAAGACTGGGGCACTAAGTCCACTCTAT
Organism: Psilopsiagon aymara; assembly: GCA_024733675.1. Lineage (NCBI taxonomy): Eukaryota > Metazoa > Chordata > Aves > Psittaciformes > Psittacidae > Psilopsiagon > Psilopsiagon aymara. Next base: position 11,119 of record JANRGW010037244.1, read on the forward strand.
TGCTTTAGAAAATACCAGTAAGTTTTGCTCCCTGTTGTCCTACATCCCTGTAAATCTAGACCTTGGTGGGAAAGTCATAGGAAAATAAGGTTCAGGCTCAGTTGAGGAAACTAATCTTCAACTGCTTTTTAATAGTTTGTTGGGTTTGGAAGTTGTCACTGAGCTGCCTTGAGTTTTTCTTTCTTATAGATAAACAGACTTTTCTGTTGACTCCTCAGGTCCCTACTTCAATCCCCGCTCACGCCAGAGGATTCCTCGGGATCTGGCCATGTGTGTCACCCCCAGTGGCCAGTTCTACTGCTCCATGTGCAACGCCGGGGCCAGCGAGGAGATGGAATTCAGACAGCACTTAGAAAGCAAACAGCATAAAAGCAAGGTGTCCGAACAGCGGTATAGGAATGAGATGGAGAACCTAGGCTATGTACAATGATGCGCCATCCTTGGTAGTAGTTTGCAAATAGAGCAGCTTGTCTCTTGCCTGCTGTTTGCCACATGCCCTGCTTTGTGCTCCATTTAATAGGAGTATGCTCTCGAGCTGTACATGTAACACCTGCAAACTTAATGGTATGGTTAGATTTTTTTTCTATCATAGTTGGCAGGATGACGCTGTGCAGGACATGAGTGTTTTTGATGTTTGTTTGCTAATTATCTAAGGCTCTTCATTGTATTGAGTGGCGGGGAGGACTTTGTCAACTCCCCAGCCTTCTGCATGAATATGCAAAGCCCAGAAGTGCTGGGAACTTCTGTGGTTCTACCACACAGGTGGACCATGTGCAAAGCCTACTCCCCTCTTCACATACCACAGAGCAGTGCTCCAGAATGCCTCCTTAAAGCAGACTGAATCTCTGGGCAGCTTGTAAAAGAGGGGCAGGAATGGGGCCTGTGAATGAATGAATTAGGGGGTATACTTGCCCACAAATTGCTGCTTGTGGCTCCCATTAGCAGCCCAGAGTAGGTTCTTTCCACATTGTTGTTGAAAAGCCCTGCAAGATCGTGGAGGGTCTTGCCTCTTACCGCTTCCTCTGTGATGCAGGTTTCCTTGTGAACATCTGACATCAGCTGATTAGCCCAATTCAGAAATGCTCTGTTCTACCAGTTAACAGTGAAAAAAGATTCTCAATGTTATTGACTGGTCACCTTAATATACCATGGCTGTAGCTCGTCTCCCTGAAGAGATTATGAGGGGATCTCAGTGGCTCAATGAAGTGAATTGGAAAGCAAACCTGCTCAGGTGATATGTGCCCTGCTCTGATTCTGCCTTAGACTGAGTAGGGTTGAGAATAGGTTGAAAGGAGCTATCAGCTGTAATTTTTTTTGCAAGTGTTGGTCTCTGTCCCACAGCTCTATTGCTCTGGGGAGCAGGGCTGCCTGGACCCTGGGGAGTAGATATTGGTGTGTCTCACTTTCATGCCATTCCCTGGACAAAGCCCAATAGGTGTTATAGAGGAGAGCTGAAATACTCCTTTGCACTAGAGCTGCCAATAGTGGATGAAATTTTTCCCCTCTATCTTTTCCCATCTCAGGAATTAAGTCTCAGTTTTAATTCCATTCCTTGATGTAAACTTCACTGTTTTAGGGACCATCAAAAATCCAAAGTTAGATAAAATGTAAATGTCAGAGGTGATGATTGTTTGAGTAAGAGCTTTTTGGCCACACAGAAGTATTCATGAAATTTGTTAGGCAACCTTTTTTAGGGTAGACAAGCCTAACGGTATGTCTGCTTTGATTTTTCTTAGTGAAAGTAGAAAGGGGATAAGGAACAGAAGTAGGGCTGGCATTTACTTTTCTGGTCATTTGGGTAGATGTGAGGAGCTGTGCTTGGAATCCAGTTCACAGTGATTCTAAAACATTGGCTTCAGTGGCAAGTGTGGAATGTAGGTAACCCCTGTTGTACCTGATTTACCACTGTGCTGCTGTAGCTGAATGCTGGTAAAGCTTCATTGACTAAAGTGGCAGGTGCACAGCAGGGGTAAATGAAGCATCATAGCTTGTCTCTCATTCCTTTTTAGGCATTACATTGAATTAAATGCAACTCCATTGGTTTCAGTAGCATTTTACGAGGGATAAATTCTACCCACTTCGTAATGGTGAAGGTAGCCCACCACCACCACTTTTTTTTTTCCTTTTTGCCATTCTGATCCTGCCTCTTGCATTGCAGGAGGAGTGTCTGCTTGCCTTAAAAAATGAAAAATGAATAAACTAACCAAAAATCCAGATAGTTTTTATTCATCTTCCTAGTTCACCTCAGAAAGGTTTGTTGCACTAGGCTGCTCCTCAGAGATTGAGTATTGTTATCTTTATCTACCTGAGAGCATCAGGTACACCTTAACCTTAGCATCAGGTACAACCTTAACACAGTCTTCCTAAATCCAGTCAAAGTAAACTCTTGCATAGTTGACAAAAGAAATCTCCTGCATGATTCCATGCTGATCCTTCCCCTGCATATACAGGCATAGCAATGGGCATCTTCTTGGCTGGGATTCTTTCTCCTCCTTTGTGCAAAGCCCAAGGGTTTGTGCACTGGAACACATTAGAAGGTAGGAGGACACATGCACAAGTTGCAAAGCACTAATTGAACAGGTTTGACAGTCTGTAAGTTTGTTTCTTCTGTGCTTTCCTGCTCCTTGCTCATCCTCTGTGCAGCCTTGAAGAACATTTCCCTTGCAAAATTCTCTCATCAGCTTTTTCCCCTCATCTTTTGCAGTCAAACAAGGGCTCTGGTTTCCTCTTTGTGTTCTGTCTTTTGTATGCCACTGCACAGGGACAGAGAGAATTGGATGAGCCTTTCCACACTGTGCTTCACCAGAGTGATCCCTGCATTATGGTTAAACATCCCTCTTGCTGCAAATTACAGCGTGGCATTTCCCACAGGCTGCAATTAGTAGCAGAACAGCAACACTGTGAAATATGAGCTGGAGGAGCTGTAGGTACTAATGCTGTCAAGCTTGTTGCTAGGACCAGGAAGGCATTTTTGCTTGCTTTCATGGGTCCCAAAAATCAGCTGTTTACCACTGTGTTTTGGTTGCTGCCCCTGCTCCCAGCCCAGTGATCTGCTCCTCATTTGGCATTTCCAGTGACTGACAGGTGTCAAACCTCAGATTGCTCCGCATGCTGTTACCTCCTAGTAACAACTGGTGCAAATGTGCCACAACAAACAGGCCAGTGCTAGTGCATTTGGGATGGTGTGGGAATAAGGTGCAAAGTCCTGCAGGCTCCTCTATGCATGGGGTCGCATCTGGGTTTGAGGAATGGCTTCAGTCTACCCTGAACAGAGAGGACTGTATCTGCTTTTGTTCAAGGGAGTCCAACAAGTGAATGTCATCATCCTGAGAATTTCAAAGTGGTGGGTTGTATAACAGGCATGAAGCAGATAGCATGACTCAAGTGACAAGTGTAGGGCAGGTTTTCTACATGGGAGAAAAGGTATTTCTTGCTAGGAGAAGCAGCTGAGACTTGCTTTGGCCCAGAACTCTGTTGCGGCCTTTCCCTGCAAGTGACCAAAGCCTTCCTTTCCCTCTTCAGCATTGCTTGGCAGTTTGTGATCTTCCTACTTTCCCTCTAGCATAGAAAATTGTTGACTGCAAAGAGAAAACACCCCACTTCACTAACATCTTTAGGGTTCAGGACAGTCCAAACTCT
>JANRGW010037245.1:0-17698 GCA_024733675.1 Psilopsiagon aymara
GCTTCCCCTCCTCCCTGGCAGAGGATGAGACTCAGAAAGTCCTTGGTCAGAGTAAACATTACTGAGCAGCAACTGAAGACATTGGTGTTATCAGTGCTGTTCTCAGGCTGAAAGTCAAAAACAGAGCACTGCACCAGCTACTAAGAAAGATTACTGCTACTGCTGAACCCAGGACACTCTAGAACTGTGCCAATCATTTGTGGCTAATTTGGTTGTTGTTGATTGAACACAAATAGTATAAACAGGTATGGTTGCATACAACAGCTCCAAGACTATGATCATGCCCTAAAAAAGAAAAAAAAAAAAAAATCAACCCAAACCCTAAAGTAAACAATTAACTCCAGTTAATGGGCTTTTCAAGTCATGTACTTCTAATCAAGCATGTGACTGCTCTTTATTTCATTGCCCAACTGTGTTCTTGGATCTTTCATTTTGTACTAATATCCTTGGTTTTTACCCTTCTTACCCAGTAGAGTCAAGGCCACAAAATATTATTTTTGTCCTATGGGAAAAGTCATGTTTGGCGTTTAATTCATTTTAGGTCCTGTGCATGCCATAGCTCTCTACGTATGAACTCTGTAGAATATTGTATTCTTTGGCATTATCATCACTCTGCCAATTATGATTATTAGAAGAAGCCTTTCAACATGTCTGCCATCTTCTACTTAAAACATTAAAATCACTACTAGTAACTAGCACCCTGCTCAACCAGGTAATAACAGTCTTACCAAAACCCAATAGCAAAACTAACCACATTTGGTGTGTATGTGCAGCTAGAAATGAGCTTAAGTAGTGAGCTGGCAGAATCATAAGGCAGTGCAAAAACTGTTATCAGTGCAAAACTGTTTAGCAGAATGAAATCTGAGACCTTATGATTTCCTTGAGTCAGTAGTTTACAAGGCAACAAGGAGCACTAACTTTTAGTACCCTGCTCCATTGACTGGGCCACCAGAGTATAGAAATGTCACTTCTAGGAACAGCAGGTTTAGTTTAAATATAGCTCAACTAGTACTAAAAACTGGTTGGAAGAGTGGCAGATGTGAACAGATGTGCTCTTTGTTCCTTTGCTTGAATGCCAAGCAGTGTCATACCTTTCTTGTAATTTAGCAGCATAGAAAATTCCCAAAATTTCCATAAATGCTTTGTGAAATGTAGCTCAGGATCTCAGAAAAACATAGAGCATGAGAAAAAGACCACCTGTATTGTATATTATGGAGCCATACACAGAATAATACCCTGCCAAATGGTGATCCCATGGCCCAAACTAATCTCTGTAGAGCAGATGGGAGTTTGACAGGGGAAGAGACAAGCTGACTGCTTTTCCTCGAATAAGAATCATAGACTGTGTTTCCAGTGCCAAGTTGGCTTTGACATTTAATGACATTTAATTAGAAAAGTACATCAAGGTAAAAAAAAAAGAAGTGTGGAAAAAAAAAGGGGGGGGGGTGAGGGAGGGTGAACAAAACCCACAACCACCCAAAAACTAGCATACATGTGCACTGATACAGCTTCAGACTCCCTTTGGTCTTATTTAAACCTGAAACCTTGGTGCCCAGAAGGTGTGTCATTTTGTGGGAGGAAAAGAAGGGGAGGGAATCACTGAGGTACCATGGGGAATATAGACAGCATTAAAAAAGTATTTTGGCTGGTCTCTGCTGCCAGACTTGGCTTGAGGATATAGTGATTCTTAATAAGCAAAAGGAATTATTATAAATGCTCAGACTGAGCTACTATAATTAGAACATAATATAGACATAAATATTCTGATAGGCTTGAGTACAGCAGTTGTGTGTGTGTGAATTTGTGACATCAGTGATATTGAAGTTGCAAAAAAACTTAGCATCTGCAGAAAATACTTGTAGTCATAGATGTTTCCTTGTTTCGAGATCACTCTATCACACAAACCAAAGGCAACTACTGCTTTCTCTGATATCCTTTTGATCCTCCACAGATTTTTATAGCATGTTCTGTATCCTTTTGATCCTCCACAGATTTTTATAGCATGTTCTGGAGTCGCTGTCCCTGAGGTGCTCCTGTGTTGGTCTGCCCTCTGCTTTGGTAGCAGCATTTGCTTGGCACTCAGTGAGAAAACTCACACTTAAAAGAGAGAAAGTAATGCCAGTGACATTGTTTGTTGTTTTTCGGTTTGTTTTGGTTGGTTGTTTGGTTTTGTTTGGGGTTTTTTTGTTCGTTTTGGTTTGTTTTTGGGGTTTTTTGCTGGTTTGGTTTTTTTTTTATTCAATAGGTCTGACAGCCTAGGGAAGATGCCCTGAACCTTTGTGAAAAAATACATTGGATTCCCTGAGCTGCTTTTTTTTGTTTATGGTTGCTTGCCTACAGGGAGAACCTGAAGATGGCAAATCTGATAATAGCTGTGTGAAAAAGCACAATTAGATTAAGAAGCTGAATTGTTCCCTTTGCAGTTAGGCCAGGATTATTACAGTAACTCATGGATTTTATGCTGTTTTCTGAAGGTTCAAATTCTGTGTCAAAAAACTTATGACTGTGGAGGGGGGAAAGCAGCATAGCACGAGTCCCTTGGTGTGTTTGTGTGACTTGGCACATAAATACATTGTACAAATTTAAACAATAAAATTAATGCCATACTCACTGCTTTGAAAAGAAAATGAGGATAATTCATTTCCCAAAGGGTTTTTCAATGTAAATGACAGATGTAGAGATGACAAGAGAAACTAGCAAGCTGCAACTTGGAGGGGTTTTGTTAATTTTTTAAGTAATTCTATGCAACATCTTCAAGATAGAAGGTTTAATAAAAGATAAGTACGGAATATATTTATCAGTACTTTGATAATGTAAGCTACTATAATCCTGCACTAATAATTGTTTCATTAAAGGTAGGAATGAAAAATCAATAGTGATTCCTATTTCATAAAGGGATTTATTAACTTTGAGTAAGATTTTCAAAGACAAGGGTTGTTATGTAATGAAGTCCAGATTTTGAAAAGTGCTAAGCAAGCTTCATCATTATTTCCTAATGTTTCTGGAATTATTTGACTGACATTTTTGGTGATTTCTGAAAACCTCAGTAGGTGTTTATTTCCACTTCTAGACACATCAGTTTCTTTCATATTTTGTGTGGAGCTTAGCTGTCACTCAGGAATACACTCTGTGTGAATGTCCAGAGTTGCTACTGACTTGGGAAGTCTGAGCAATTCAGCCCTCTGGCATCTCTGAGCAAGAAGTAGGTGCTCCACCACCAGCTGGTGCCTAGCAGAATTTGAAAGTGAGATCACTGAATACTGCAGGGCAAGAGCAGGCTCTTCGTGTAGTGCAGTCTCTGCTTGGAGCAAAAGTGGTTGTGCCTTGTTGATGGAAAGGCAAACTGCTCAGAGCACTGGCTGATCACAACGGTCAGGTGGTGGACACATGATCAGTCATACCTTCATACCTCCTTCCTAGATGGCTGTGTTTGAGAAACTTGCATCTCTTGATTGTCTTCCCAGGGAAAAGTCACAGGTGCCTCCCTATGGAAGCATTTCCATCTGCACTCCCATAGTGAATATAAATGGCTTCTCTTAGGCCAAGATGTGGAATTTCAGAGCTGGCTTGAGCACTTCCTTGTTTTTATTAGCTTTTTATTTACTTATTCCTTTAAGCTGTTGCAGGTCAGTATCATGACTTAGACAATTCTTGGGTTTTTTGGTTGCTTTGAATACCACAGACATACATACCTCTGCCCATATCATGTATGTTGAGCCTAACCCTGAATTTGGTCATCCAAGATTCCCAGTGGGGACAATGGTCCCAAAATTAAATCATTTGTCATCAGACTTCAAGGAACCTGAATGCTTCGCTGATACTCTATGCTTAGTTGCTTTTAAAAGTAGCATTTGGAGTCCTGTATAACTTTGGCTCTCTTGGAAACAAGTTACCTTTTTTTATTTTATGGGTTAGCTATTTCATAAGTAAGTACCAGATTTCATCCATTTTTGTAACTGTCTTAGTGGAAAGAAGCTTTTGAAACTGTTGTTTCTACTTTGATTTAATCCAGGATGATACTATTTTATACAATTGCATACTGAGGAGGATTACTACTGGTTCTGGCTTTGCTGTCTTAAGACACTAGCTATATTGAGATCAAAAAAAAAACAAAAAAAAAACAAAAAAAAAAAAAAAAAAAGAAAGCCAACAAATAACAAACCAAACAACCAAACAATAACAACATCAAAAAACTTAACAAACCAAACAACCAAACAATAACAACATCAAAAAACTTGCCATTTCTCTATGAACTAAGATTACATGTCAATGTAACATGCCTCTGTAGAGCGTTTAAGTCACATTTATGGTAGAACATGAACTTTTTACGGCACCTTTGACAAGAGCCACTTGAGACAGTCTATACAGATTTCTTTTTGCTCTCATTTTATTAAGAAGTGGAATATTAAAAACTTTAACTGCAGTTGGAAATGGTATTTGTTTCTCTCTAATAATTGAGTAAAGGATGAGTTGTCTACTATTCATGCATTTCAATGAATCTTAGATTTAATGGAAGTTGAAATAGTGTATCATGTTAGTAAAATACAGCAAAAACATATGGAAATGTTCTCTATTGGTATAGCTTTTGAGGTGCTGTGAATCTATTACTAGATGCTTGGGAAACTGAAACATCACAGCCTGTACCCAAAGTATGCCTATGCTTACATATATAGACAATAATGGCTTTGAAGAGAAGCAATATTGTTGGAAATGTAAAAATTAGATCAAGTGGATTAGTAGGATTTTTGCTATGAATCAAATTAGACATGTTAGTATTCATTGATTCCTCTTATTATGGCAGCAAGGGATGAATCAGTGCTGATCTTTACCAAAAGCTGCTCCCTGGACTAGATGACACCATATCAGAGCATGATGTTACCAGGATGGAAATTCTACAACCAGAAAAGCACAGCTTTATTGTATTTTGACTAGTATTTACATTTCTTTGAAGTATTAGAACTATCTTCCTTTTATCCCAGGTTATATGAGACTTTAATTGGTAGCTTTATTTATAAAGCATTGACAAGGTTTTTTGTCTGTACAAGAGACCATAGCAAGGAAGAGTTCACAAAGGACCTTGAAAATTCATATCAAAGACAGTAAGTCATTATAACTAAAAATAAAAAGCCATACTGAAGTCATAAATAAAATTAGGACTGTCCTAAAATTCAGGAATAACCTCTCTCTCTTTCCACATATGCTGTAAAGAATTGAAATTATACAGTTCAAAGCATCTTTCTTGCCTGAGCAGTAGGTAGAAAAAAAAACATCTTCCAAAAATCAAATGCTGCTTGGATAATTGACAGCATTAGTGCAACCTCATGTAAATAGGTGAAGTTTAGAAGAAGGAAGCAAATACCAGTATTTTGATGACTTCATCTCTTCTCCTTTAAAACCTGAAGGCATAACACTCATAAAACATTGCAGACAACAAGAGATCTAATGAATACACATATAGCATCATAAGGAGATGACATTTGCATTAAAGGGGGCTTTGTCTGTTGCATAATTGCATCTCAAGTAAAGTAGGAAGATAAATATAAGAGCTGTCAATCTAACTCACTGAATCAGAGGGAGGTTATATTGCAGGAACCCAATTATTTGTGTCATTGCTGTACTTTAGTGGTACAAGGACATGAATACTGCAGTAGCAGCAGAGATCTGTCAGCCCAGGGAGTCTGGTTTATAGTAGACTCTGAAACTGTTCATACGAAAAAAGAAGAGTTAAAAGGACTAGAAGTATGACTTACTCATTTAAAAAAAGTGACAGAATAAGCAGTGTTTTCAAGATAGTAATGTAATTATTTATTTACCAGCTCATTTTAGGTCACAGTCACAAATCGGAGAGTAAATAATTAATTCTTCTTTGGAGTTATGTTTTGTAAGCTTTGTTACAATAATGCTGAAATGAGGCCTCCTATTTCTTTTGCTCTGGAAGAATTCACTTATTGGTTGTACTTAAGGATCACATCAATGATGCAATGAAATTATACACATCAGCAAATTGCAGTGGTAACCCATAAATATGAGGCTATGCAGTTGGATATATTGGATACTGTGCAGTATCTTGGCATTATGTGTGATTCTGTCAATCCGACGGGAAACTTTGTGGACCCTCGGATGTGAAACCATTTTCCGCAGTACTAACCAATTTCTTTTTTTCATTGCTTTTAAGAATTTATTCAATAAAGAACCTCCAGAAGAAGATCCCTCTCCTTTCTTAGGCATTTGCAGAAAAATGCTTTAACTTCCCTGTTTTACTGAGCAGCTCTGATGCTGTCTACCATGAGATGGCAGCAGTGAGCAATATCTGCCCGCTAACCATTGTTGACATGATAGAACGCAGATTTTACTGATGGCTCCAATAAAGTTAACTGATTGCCGTTGTCATCTGAACAGTTTTCCCCAAAAAACTGTATGCATGTAAAATGTGCAAAGAATGTAAGTGCTATAAAGACCAGCTCTGATGTTAGTAAGTGTAACTGCACCAGCACTTTTTATATTTGGCCCTAAAAGTATTTCTCATTTCAACTCTATGTCATAACTTAGAGTTTGGGGGTTTATTTCACCTAATTTTGCTCCATTGATAAAGCTCACAGAGGAAACTACTCAGCTAAATGGAGTCGTAGAATGGTTAGGGTGGAAAGGGCCTTAAGATCACCTAGTTCCAACCTCTTGCAGCTGCAAGGATGCCTCACTCAAGACCATGTCACTCAAGGCCCTGTCCAACGTGGCCTTGCACACTGCCATGTATGGAGCATGTATGCCCACTTCTTTGGGCAACCTGTTTCAGTGCCTCACCACCCCCACAGTAAAGAACTTCTGTACATCTAACCTGAGCTTCTCCTGTTTCAGTTTGAGTCCATTACCTCTAGTCCTATTGCTGTTGAAGTTCTCTTATTCACTACAGAGCTTCTGATTTGTGTGGTCTTCATAGCATGTTAAGAAAATGATCTTGTAATTGAGGAATTTCTGTGTGCAGTCCATATAACCAGGGTATGTTATGGGTGGGTTTGATTTTTGGTTTGTTTGGTTGGTTGGTTTGGTTTTGTTGGTGCGTTTGGGATTTTGTTGAGATCTTTTTGGTTTTGGGGGGATTCTTTGGTTGGTTGGTTGGTTTGGGTTGTTTTTTTTTTCAACCTGCAGAAAAGATATCTGATTGCTGTTGGTATAGTTCAAATACAGCAGAGCCTGAATTTTGTTTTGTTTTTACTTTGGGGATTTTTTGAGTTTGCATGAGAAAGCAGCAATTCAAGTTTTGTACTGCATATTCATGGCTGGTACAGAGTATCATCTCTTAAAATAAGATGAAGAAATGTGATTTTTACCTCATATCCTGTGCTTACAAAGGTTTACTACAAAACCTCTGATGTATTTTAGTTTCAGGTGTTGTGCTTTTTAAAAAGGAATTCATTGTTAGGTCTCTAACATTCAAAAGACATTTCCAAGCCACTGATTCAGTGGATGATGCATCATCTAATGTGTAAAATAACCTTGAAGATGAAAATCAGGCTCTGATGGCAGAAAACCCTCTGTCATAATATATCTCTTAAGAATACATTTCCAAACAGATAGCTTACCCATCCCAATGTAGGCTTTCAAACCATTGAGATCTGTAGACCTTGTTAATACTAATCATTGGAAGAAATTAAGAAAACTTTAAATGGAAAAAACCAACTTTGCGGTAACCTTTGTCTCTCTGTGCAGACATTGTGGGCAGGTTTTGTAGTGTATTTCCTCCTATTAAACAAACAGACACATAGGATTTTTTCTGTCTGAAGGTTAGTTTTACTTGCTTGTAATCTTAGCAAAAGAGTCAATTTATTTCCTGTTTTTCCTGTAAAGTACTTTAGATTGACCTTTTCTGTCTTTATTCACTCACTCTCATGTAACCAGTGTTAAGGTCAATTAAGTAACGTTACCTTCTGGTTTTGACAGCTGTATGGCCACTAGAGAAATTCTCTCTGCAATCACCCTTAGTAATATTATGTACAGCAACATGGTGAAAGTAGACAGTCACATCCTAAAGTACGAAGCAGTAACTTCAGTGCTTTAGTGCAGTCACATTTGCCCCGTTCAGCGACATCTGATTTTCACTGTGGTAGCACACACAGACCTCTAGATCTTGATTGATGCCAACCCATTCTAGTTGGAGGGTGAAGAGTAGGAAAGTGGAATAAAGATTTCAAACTTTGCTCCATTTTTGGGACAGACTGAGTAGTGCCAGTTGATGCTAGAAATTCTGCTGCACAGAGTCCATTTCCTGATTAAAGCATACTAAATAGACTGAGTCATGATTTTTAAAATATATAACTAGAAGATTCTCTTTTTCTCTCTCTTTACATATCTAAGCCATATTTAAAATAAAAATCAGAAGCTAGATTCTAATACTGTGTTGCTACTCTGAAGTAACTGCATTAGCATCAGTGCAGCTACTTGATACTGCATCTAGGTAAGTGAAATTAAAATACAACCCTAGGCCCATTCTGCGAGGGTTTGCTGGTTTTCATTTATTGTTCAGGAAAGTAGGGAAAGAAACAGAAGTTTGCATATAGTAAGTCCAGCTTCTCGGAGGCCTTCATCAGCACTACAAAAATGTCATCTCTGTGGCTGACCTGTAATAGTCTCTAAGAGTCTGCAGGTGCAACCTGTGCATTTTATTAGCACAAGTTTGATTTTGCCTGGAGATAAAATGGGAGACATGATCAAAGAACGCTGGCAGCTAAGTAGTTAGACTGTTGCAGAGATTGCAAACTTGTTTCAATTCTTATTCCTTTCCTTAAGGGAAATATGCGTCTCAAAGAAATCAGACTGGCAACACTGACATTCCACATGTGACTGGATTTTCCACAATGGGCAGTGGCTTCCAGAAGTTGGAGGCATTTGCAAGTGAAAAAAAAAAAAAAAATAGTTCTGGTTTTAACTCTACTAGTGCAGTTAAGGGCTTGAACTATAAATTTAAATGGACTTCATTTATGTCACTCTCCAGCTCAGGCACACTGTGATGCTGAAAAATTTGCTTTAATTCTCAGCCCACTTTTGCTTAACTTTAAGAACTTGCATCTGGTAACTTCCCCACTTAAACTAAAGTTAGAAGCTGTTATATTCTAGTTGGTTTTGTAGTTGGTGAGACTTTGAATTGCCCCATGGCCACCTCTGGCCACTAAAGAGCAAAGGAGCTTATATAAAAATAAGTGGTTAAAGGCTGGTAAGATGACTCCTGTATGCTTTATTGTGCTGCTGAATGACTAAAACAAGAATAAAAGTATTTGTGACTCTAAGTGATCTGGTGAGGCTTTCTTTAGATGGGAGAGCTACATATGACTGCAGTTCTTAGTGGCTTCCAAAACAAAAATAATAAATCATACTAAATAACACCTTGACAGTAATTAATCAAGTCCCCGTCATCCCCCAAATTATTACTAATAACAAAAATTAAGAAACAAAAGATCACTATTGCACTGATTTATTGCCAGTGGCTGTGAAAAACACACAATTGCAGATATACCAGCTTGCAGGGACTTTTTGGTCAGGAGCTGTATTTGGTGTAGTTTCTGATGTGGCTGTGCATCTGGAAAAGGTTTAGTATGCTGCCATAATACAGCACCCTTTTGGTATTCTGTTGTCAGCTGTTGTGGTTCCCCTTTCAGTGCTGTAACTTGCTCTGCTGAGTAATGAGTTGGGCAACCAACACTTCAAAGTCCTGGTCTGTGCCTTGAAGACCCTGGTGCTTAAATTACTAACTACTGAACTTCACTGTCTTTGTCTGACACTTAGCACAGAGTTGGTACTGTAGTTCCAAGCTTTTTCATTGGTGTTTTTTGTTCTTTGATGCAAATAATTTTTGTTTTGCCTGTGAGACCTAGTGCTGGTATACTCTTTCTGATTTCATGTCACACTTCGTAAACTAAAATTCCAGAGAGGGACAGCATTGAATCTGTATTGATAAGCAAAACTATCATGAGGTGCATCAGTGACAAGTCCATATTTTTTCTAGATTCTGCACTACTTAGTTGTTCAGACTGTAGAAGAAATTTAGCATGTTGCCGAAGGCAGTCTACAGAGTGAGAATATGTGATGTAACCTAGCCGTGTGAGCCAGCAGCTCTGAATTCTGTAGCTTTGCCTAATTACTCAATCTGTGTCATTGTGAATAGACTATTTCTTTTGAGGTGAGAAAGAAAATCAGCTTTCAGGGCAGGATTCTGTTAGTTTCATAGGGAATTGCATGACTAAACGGTTTTAGTGCTCATTTCCCAACAGAATAGAGCTTTTTTTATTCTTTTTTTTCTTTTTTTACTTTCAAATGAATACTTTTCAGTTTCTGGCTACTCATAATTTTCTTTATATGGGCTTGTGCTGTCATTGGAAAACTGATATTTGACAAAAGCTTAATGTTAGTATCCAGACTACTACTAAGAAGTCTGTTTGCCATTTTCCTACCTGTTATCTGTCTTGAGAAAGATTACTAATTCTTTATCTTATTACTTAAGATTTTAAATAAATCAATTTCAAGTGATAGAAACTGTTGAGCTGAATGAACTGGATGTTCTCTGTACTTTCCTGTGGAATTGTGATATTGTGCTGCTTGAAGGAGTCAGAAAGGGGAGGTTATTATGGAAACTATTCAACTACTGGAAAATGTGGCCTTTGACTTCTTGATATGCATTTGACCATACTTTTCTCTTTTGATGATGGCAGAACTGAAGTTTGTATAAAAAACACATTTCTGGTGCGATCTAATTACTGCTGGCTGGATCATAAATTATATGAAAGAGCATTTTGCATAATCAAATATTCCCTTGGATTGAATATATTTCTCACATTATTTATTTTAAGTATTGAGGAAGAGGGTAGTAAAGGGGGAAAAGGAGTACTGATTGCACTCTAAAAGGGAGCGGAAGTGGATTTAATTTTTTGTTAATGAAATGAAGCTACACCATTCTTTGGAGCAAAAATCTCCTGAAACAGATTTACTTTTTTGTATTTAACTTCTGAAATTTTGAAACTTCCTAGGAAAATGTCAATTTTTCAAATTGAATTATGCAACCTTCAGACTCTCTAAATCTTTACACTTTTCTACTTCCCACGTGCTTTCTATATTTAAAGAGAGGCTTTTCTGCAGTAAGTAGTCTTGACAGAGATAATTGGGAATGCAGTTTGCTTTCTTCCTATCTACCTGATTTCTATTATGTTTTGGTTTGTTTTTTAACTTTTCAAACTAGTTCTTCACTCCAAGACAGAGCACCTCAATCATAAAAACATTTTAGCAGTCGCAAGTGTTTCTTTGGAGCAGTTGCTTTGGAGTGTTTTGAGTCTAGGCTGTGCATTGCAATTCAAATGCCAGGTTGCTTTTCATGCCTCATTTTAAGATGTCCTATTAGCAGTGATAAATAAAGAGGAGGAGCATTAACAAGTCCTGGTTTTAATTTGTAAGCATTTCTCATATCTGTTTTATTTTTCAGTTTTGTAATTGCTTTAGTTAACTTGTCATGCAACATGAGCCTTTGTTTTTTGTATGTTGATTTTAACTGATGTACTAACTTTGTATACCATGAAGTACAGAACATGTGAAGTGGATGGCCTTTTGTGAAGCACAGTAGCATGACTAATTACAACACAGGATAGCACATACCGGAGGTATTTGGATAGGTCTAAGGATTTGCATATTCTGCACTTTGTGTTTCAAATGTGATTGCACTTTGTGAAAGGCTTCAATCTGGGACACTGGCATGCTACTGATTGCTTGTCAAAGATGTTTTTCCAGCGTAGTGTCAGTTACAAGAAAAGGCTTTCGTTTGTTTCCTTTAGTTTTGTTACCAGAAAAGATGTAGTAACTAGTTCATATTCATATATGTGTATATATAAGTATAGACCTTGGCAAGCTAAGTTGTACTTTTCTTTCGGGAAATTGTACTTTTCCTTTGCTGTCAATAGGGCTGTAATATTGTACATGGTGTAAATATTGTCTGTGTGAATTATTTTAAATAGCTCCTTGAGAAAATATTGTTGCATATTTTGTAGGACTTTCATTTTTTATCTTCTCCATAGTCAAAGTATACATACATATGCTATTTCTTGTTATTGTTCATATACTACTTGTTGTAAGTGTACTTGGAGCAGCATACTCTAGCAAATCTTACCATTGACTTCAACTGGGGGCAGGAGAAGATTCACTATGGATAATTTTCTTTTTGTTTCTTCTGTGGTTTGTTTTTTGGTTTGGTGGGTTTTTTTCATTGATTGTGTTAATTGTTGAGGTTTTTTGTGTGTGTGTGTCATTGTGGGTTTTTTTTTTTTTTTGTCTGAGTTGTTGGTTTTGGTTTGGGTTTTTTTAGGATGAAGGGGAATAATAAAAAATTGCCTTTGTAAGATAGAATTCTGCCAGGAAATCTGAAGAATGATTAGACAGCATTTAGACCTGAATTTTCCTGGTGGTAGAAAATAATTCAAATATTCATTTTTATGTATGTATATATGTTTATTTAGCCTGAGGAAAAGAAGATGAGTATGAACTAGTTTCATTCTGAAAGGAGAATGTGAAGTAAAGTATCCAGAACCTGTGTAACAATCTAGAGCCTAGCATAAAACAATGCTCCAGGACATCAGCTTGATTCAGAAGCATCTTTTTCTCCTGTCTTTTCACTGGTCTTTGGCTTCTGAAGAAGCCTGTAAAAAGTGCATCATTTAGTACAGCAGTTGATTCATTTAAACTTCTCTCTTCTTTTCATGCTTCCAATGTAAAAGTTTCCTCATTCTCATTTTCCTATGTCTGCAGTTACTAAACCTTCATCTCAAAACTTGGCTCACAGAATTGTTGCCATGTGGATATCCAGAATTATATTACCCTCAAGTCACGTGTTATCTGTTTTATTTTTGATCCACTAAGCCATGGTTACATTTCCAGTGTTTCTCAACATAATCGACAGTAACATTAGCAAGTGAGCCTGTGGCAAGGTATCCTAGAGTTCCTATGAATCCTTTTCAAAGATCAAGGGCCAGCATTTACAGGTCATGAAAATTTGCACTGTTGGGTGCAGCTCTATGAAGGGATAAACGAACTCTGCTTTGCCAGTAGCAACCTGAGCACTTTGGTTCACAGCTGTCAGAGCACTGCCTGACTGCATGAGTCAGACTCAAATTTAGGATAAATTTGCCATCTGTTTTTTTTATATAGCGTATCATGTAATGTTCCTCCCACTTTGAAGTCACTATAGTCATTTTGTATCCAAATACAAGTCTACTGTTTGTCATTAAATTCAGAGATGCCCCATCTCTCAACCTTTCATTCAGTCAAAGACCATATCAAGGGTTTGATCATGTCTTTTGTTTTCTTAAAAGAAAAATAAGCCTTTCAAGTGTGGAGGCAAGTGAATCTGTTTTGAAGAGATAACTAGTACTGTAAAGTCTCTCCTCAGACTATAAACTTTGCTAATTATGTTAAATTCAAAATAGATAGGGAACAATAGGTCAGAGAGACATGAAAAAAATGTATCATAGGCAAAGTTTTACCTTTTTCATTTTTCATTAAACCTAACCCTTCCACTACTTTTTCAATACATTATATCTAAACTTATGCTATATTCAGTTGTGCTCTTAAAGTTCAGGCTAATTACAATCTAACATTTGTGATTTTATCAAATTACCCCTGAAGACTGAGAAACTATTTAGTAAACTGTGCAGCATGGCCTATATAAAGTGCTGACTGATTTAATATCTATGAATGCATTTTGTAAACTGAATAAAGTACTAAGTGAAAATGTATAATGAGTAAGATCCGTATCAGTGAAATTTCTCCTTTATTGCATGTGCAAAATAATGGACCTGAATGAGGTCTTGAATCAGTTTAGCTTTAAGTATGCTTAAAGTCTATTAATTTCACAGCGCAAAGAGCTAAACATGAACTTTGCAGGTTTGCTGTGTAAATAATTGCTAAGTTAGTTGGTGAAAAAGCAAATACCTCACTGTTTTCAATAAGCCATTTTAGTTAAAAGTCTGTAATTAAGTACTACCCAATTTTATTGCTGAAAGTTGTTATTACATGAAGTCAGACTACATGTCTATTAAGTCCCTTAAGAACTTTGATGTGTTACTAACTGATTGGGTGTTATTTTCACTTTGGGTTTTTTTGTTTGGTTTGGTTTCTTCACACCCTCCTTCCTCCTTCCTCCCCTGTCATTTCTAGTTTGTCTAGTTTTCTGTTTGTTACCATGAATTTTAGCACTTAGCTCAATTTTAACAAGAGTGACTGATGAAGAAAATGGTAAATTAAAAATATGTTTTAAGCATTTCAGTGTATGTTTAGACAAAGTCAGGAGGAGTTAACTGATTCATTTGTATTGTTAAAGGGCATGCTCTGAACAAAAAGCAGTTAATGTTGAGAACTTGGAGTGGAAGAGTTTAGATCCTATCAGATCAGAGGAGGATAGAGATTAAGGAGGAAGATTTAAGGGAGGAAATTCTGAAATGAGTAACTGCAGTATTTAGGCAGGGACCAGGGTACATTTTGGAACGCTTTGTTTCTATGCCACAGCAGCAGAGTAAGCCTGTAAAGAAAAATCAGCACAGATTTGTTGGGCACAAATCACATCAAACAAACCTATTTTTTTCTTTCAATCAAAAGTCTAGCAGAACAGATAAACAGGAAGAAGGAAATATGTTTTGACTTGGGAAACATCTTGAAGTTTCATAGACGAAGAGTTGAATTTTCCTGTCTGCAGAGTGAATAAATCTCTCATGTTCTCCTTTGTCCAGTTCTACTCTCCAGTGTCCTTGAAAAGACAGATGGCATGAGGGGCATTTGTGCAATCCTGCACTGACAAGCTGAGAGTCCTCTTGGAGGACAGGATCAGAATACAAGGTATTCTCAGAAAGAGTGGGAAAATTGCATGAAGTCAAGAAAATGTGATTGAGTACAGCACTAATGTTAGGAAAATTGGGTAGGTGCATGCAAAATGAAGAATTGCAAGATACACAGAAGTCAGGATTTGACTGGATGATGAAAAAGGTGACTCTATAGAGGAAAAAACAAGACAACCAATATGTGTGAACAGGATTACAGGATTATTCTATGTAATTTAGTGGAGGTATTTATAGTATATATTTCTGTAGATTTAAAAAGAAAATGTAATGTGCAAGTATATGAATGCAGTAATGCCCAGAAACAGAGAGCATCTTTGGATGGAGTGCTATGTCCAGGTTTGGGCACAGCTCTTGAGGAGAAAAATTATAGAAACCATGCTTGCTTAGTCTGGAAATGGTAAGGAAATATGGATGTCATAATAGTCTCACAGTATGTTTAGGAAAAACAAGCCCCCCTCCCCCCCACTTTTTTTTTTTTTTACTTCCGTCAAAGAAGTCAATAATTTATTTTTTTTCTTTATTTTTTTCTGTGTAACTTGGATCTATGACAAGGAGTAATGGAGAAGAGTAGGGAAAACATCTGATTATAATTATAATGAAGCGTTGCAAAAAGCTGTGATGTCCTTATTTGGAGCAGTATTAGGCAAATGTCTTGGAGTGGTCAAAATATAATTAAACTTGGGCATGAGCAAGGCTTCTTGACAGCCCTTTCAGCCTTATGTTTCTGTGACTCTATCACAAGTATTATAAGATTTAGTTTCACTGCATTAATGTGTATCCAAATCTTTGCAATATGTTGGCTAAAAATAGCTGCAGATCCTTTTGCAATAGAAATTGTAAGCACAGTTTTCCTAGCCTTCAGCAGTATAGACCAAATTCTTCACAAGCAGCAGTATTAAACTAATCTGTATTGCACACAAAGACGCACGAAAACAAATGCAGTGTATCATTGTCTATCTGGACAAAGAATTGAAGAAAAAGGAAATTCCCTAGGCAAGGTGGCCCTTCTTCAATTCCGCTCAGTCCAAAAGAGACCAAAGAGGAGAAACTGCCTCTTGCACATAAACACATTTGGAACTTTTCTAAATGGAATCTTTATGCAGAGACCTGGAATGAAAGCAGAGCCATAAAAAGGCTTTTCCAAGAGCAATTTCCTGAAAGTCACAGCATATTAGAGAAATTCTTAAAAGTTGCTGAACCTGAGTTTCGGCCCCTATATCTTGGGGTCTTAAAATTCATGAGTTCTTTTTGATGCAGAGAGGAAGGAGTAGGTATTGCTGTACTGGGCTCCCTTTACACAAGCCTCAACTATAATCTGTGATTGTAATGCTTCAGTCTGATTTCAAAATAAAGGATCGGAACTGTCTGTTGGCTTACAACCTAAAATAGATCGATTTATTAATTCAGTAGCATAGCTTACTAAGGAGAGAACCCCCATGTTCTACCAGACACAAAAAAAAACAATGGGGAGCAGCTTATACAGGCACTAACTCTCTGTGCAACAAAAAGGAACAGGTTTATTGCTGCTTTATTTTTTTTCCTTAGTGTTTGTCTCAACAGTGCTGAAACCAGACAGTGCCCATAAAATAATCTTCTCAAAAGCATTTCAATTTCCCAGCAAAAATACAAAACAAGATCGCATTCTGAAACAGAATAACAATTTCCTATGAAGTCCTATCTGCATGGAAATAAAATTTGGCTCCTAGCCAGAATGCCAGCATAAAGCTATACAATTTGAAAGCCTATATTAAGATTGAAACCATTCAGAAAGGAGTTAAGTGGGAGCCAAAGGATACTCATGGTGTTTTGCTACACAGTTTGAGAGTGTGTGTCCAGAATGATCTGCTCACTAAAACGTACATTAGAGCCCATGTCCAGTAGCCAGATATTCTTTCAAATCATTGATTGCTTAGTGTTTGTATTTACCTTTGCTTTTATTATTGACAGACATTTGAGTAGAAACAGAAGTTTATACTTCGGTTATGTAATGTTTCTCATTAAAAGTCATCACCACAGTGGTTTGCTTTTAAAATAACACAAGTTTACTTGCAAGTCTCTTCTGTGTTCTCCTAGAATTGTGCAGCTGCTGATCTGTCTCTACAGTGTCTGGAGCTCTAAGCAACCCTTTCCTCTTAAATACTAACTTGTTATAGCCAGATGGCACTGTCATTCCCTTTGGACATTAATATTGCCACTGGAAGAAGAGCTTCACGTATTCTGGTATTCAGGATGATTGACTTCAACACTAATGATTCAAAGTTAGAATTTAGAGCCAAACTCCCCCACTGTTTACAGAGGCTTATAACTGAGTAGATCCTGGTAAAAGGTTGTGTCAGGTGAAGAGGCTTTTTCACAAGTGGGAAGCATCTGGCAGTTAAAGATGGTGGTGTGCTGAATTAGAGCTGTGAAATCTGCAAGACCATAGAGACTGGATTCCCTTCTCCACACAGCCCAAGGTGACTGGCTGAAGGTGCTGAATGTCCAGAAGAGGCAGTAAATGTGAGAACCCAGAGCAGTTCTTCAGAAGCTTCTCTCCCAGGCTCTGCTGGGAATTAACTCTATTTGTGTGTTTGGGCCCCCAAGACAGGTCACTAGTTTCCTGAGGTCTTAATAGCTCAAAAGAATGCTGGTTTATGCCTTCTGTCTAGCTGTAAGTCCTGTAGCTGCAACTGTGCTATAGTGATGCAGTTCATAAGGTATAAATCTTGCAAATATGCAAATATTTTTAAGCAGCTTTGACATTAATTTAAAAATCTGCAAGCTGTTTTTTCTTTGAAGAATCCTGTGTAAATTAAAAGTATATCTGATTTTTTTTTTTTTTCACTTAGTCTTAAAAA
>JANRGW010037245.1:24327-45677 GCA_024733675.1 Psilopsiagon aymara
CCAAGGACTTTCTGAGTCTCATGCTCTGCCAGGGAGGAGGGCAAGCCGGGAGGAAGCAGAGACAGGACACCTGACCCAAACCAGCCAAAGGGGTGTTCCATACCACAGCACGTCATGCCCAGTATATAAACTGGGGGCACTCACCCAGAAGGGTTAGATCACTGCTGGCTCAGGCTGGGTATCGGTCAGTGGGTGGTGAGCAGTTGTATTCTCTCCCTTGTTACTTCCCTTATCATTATTATTATTGGTGGTAGCAGCAGTGGTTTGTGTTATACCTCAGTTACTGTACTGTTCCTCTCTCAGCCCGTGGGAATTACATACTTTTGATTCTCCTCCCCATCCCTCTGCGAGCAGAGGGGGAGGAAGGGAGGGGAGTGAGCGAATGGCTGCATTGTACTGAGTTACCAGCTGAGCTTAAACCACGACAGGGTGAGGGATATTTTTTGCTTTTTTGCTCTTTTGCTCAGTTTGTGGGATTTTTTTGTGGAGATGGTTTTATGGGGTTTTGTGGGTTTTTCTTTTTTAGTATTTTTTAATGGCGGATGAGGTAATCTAGATATTTGAGGCTAATACTAAAAAATAGTTTGTGAAGTACTAGCAAATATTATGGAAAGTGGGACAGATGAAGGAAATGCATCGTTTTCTGAACACTTCAAACATGTTATTGACAGGCTACTGGAAAAAAACGGATATTAATAATAAATATTGCTTCTGTAATGCATCACTCCTTCTTTGATCTTTTAAAAAATGAACTTTTAATCCCCTTGGGTGACGTAAATACGTTTCCCATGACAGGTGGTGTCTTGTCTTCTCTTCTAAAGCTCTTCAGGCAAACTAATCCAAACACAAACTACACATTGAAGGAGAATTGTTTTCTAGCATTTTCATAGACTTGGAGTAATCTGTATGCTGAGCTGGAGTTCCTGGTCTGCAGTTTTGTGAATTCACATTTTGGTTGTTACAAATGTACAACAAAGCTGTTATCCAATCCCTGTTAATTGTAGCTATGACTAAATGAGTCCTTGAGTCACAGATATTGGAGACTGGAAGTGTATTCTAAAGAGCCATCATTGCACTTTTTCCCTGTTGTATCCTTCCCCGGGCCTCAACTACTCACCATTGCTGGGAATGCAGTCCTGAGCCTGGGGCAGCATTGTGTTGACCTAGGATGACAGTTCCTATTGATACCCCTGAGTCAGGAGTAAAAGGCATACTCAGAGGCAGAGAACTTTCCAAAGCCCCTCCTATTGCCACTGGTGTAGAGAGCACATCTCCAGCTTCCTGCATAGGGCTCTGGTCAGGAGATTGGTATGTAAAAATGAGCTCATTTTACTCCCTTTGTCTCTCTGCCCTGAACTCCAGTCGTAACTCAGAAAACCAAGCAGTCCCTCTCTCAGTCCCCCCCTTCATTGCCCCCACTCCCAGAGGGATGAGGAGGAGAATCAAAAGTATGTAATTCCCACAGGTTGAGATAAGAACAGTACAGTAACTGAGGTATAACACAAACCACTGCTGCTACCACCAATAATAATAATAAGGAAAATAACAAGGGGAGAGAATACAACCGCTTACCACCCACCGACCGATACCCAGCCTGAGCCAGCAGTGATCTAACCCTTCTGGGTGACTGCCCCCAGTTTATATACTGGGCATGACATGCTGTGGTATGGAATACCTCTTTGGCTGGTTTGGGTCAGGTATCCTGTCTCTGCTTCCTCCCGGCTTGCCCTCCTCCCTGGCAGAGCATGAGAATGAGAAAGTCCTTGGTCAGAGTAAACATTACTGAGCAGCAACTGAAGGCATTGGTGTTATCAGCACTGTTCCCAGTTTGAAAGTCAAAAACATAGCACTGCACCATCTACTAAGAAGGGACAAATTACTGCAGCTGCTGAACCCAGGATACCTCTATATACAGAAAGTAGAAATATATAGAAAGAAAATTATAAGAGAGAATTCTGAACACTGCACTTGGGGAGAGCAGGAGGCTGTCCTTCTTGCCTTTTGGATTGTGAACCTTGGGAAATGCAAAGTGCAGATCACAGCAGTTGCTCCAGTGTGCTGTTTGATATGCAAGAAATCCAGCACATGAAGCCTTAGCAGCAGTCCCTGGAATCTATTACATTTGTTCCACAAAGTCACCCTAAACCTATGTAACTCACTGAGTAGAAAAATGAAGGAGATTTATAAGGTCGCTTTCCCAGCTGAATCATAGGAAGCCAGTTTTTACACTTTAGGAAGGGCAATGTTTTGTTTTACTTTGGTTTTTACAATACCTTCTTGCATCTTCTTCCATACTGGATAGCACTACCACTTAGCCAACAATATTTTTTTGGTTTTAGTAACCAATCAAAAATTCAGTGATGATTATCAATACCACCTTCTCAAGGATTACCTTGCACAGCAACATAGTCACATTTCTCCATATGGACATGGAAACACTGGGAGCAGAAAAATGGTGAATCTTTCATGCTTCTCCAAAGGCTTGTTTCAACCAGGCGTTTAGTAGCAGACTGGTCTGTTTTCAAAGTTCTTTTGAGGGCATGGAGGGCACAAAAGCTGTGCAGAAACCCTGAATGAAGCAGAAGGAACAGCTTGTTTCACGCACTAGCACTGGCGTTAATAAATAGGTATTGGCAGGGTGACTGAAGGAGGAATTCTGGACTGGGAAGTAAATCAGACAGGGTTTTCTTTCTGTGTTTTAGTCTTTTTTTTTAAAAGGCTAATACTAACAGAAGGGAGACAGAGAACATGGCAAAATTGTGATTAATTTTTTAAAAGCATTCAGTATTTATCTGACACATTAAAATTACTAAAAACCCTACCTGAAGTCAAAGAGAGAAGAGTTAATCCAGTGGCTTGCGTTTTAAAAATTCCTACTGGTAGAGAATAGAGTTTCACTGAGTAAGCAAGGTTCTAAGGCAGGCAAATTCCCAGCAGCAGTGTTGATTTGTACCCCATTAAGCTGTGAACTGAATTTGCAGGTATGATCATTATCATCAGACTACAAATCCCTGTCACAGCATCATCAAAGGGTCCATCTGACCTTACTGTTACACTGGCATTGCCAGGAGACTTTGTGGCACACTGCAGCCTCACTGCTTCACACATGCCTTCACAGGAAATGCCTTGTTCTCTGGAGGCAGACAGAAGCTGGTAGCTGGTGAAGAACTAGCTATCTTTTCTCTCAAGACTTCTCTCAAAGTTCAAAGGTAGACTGTGTAGAAAGCTAATAATCTAAAAAAGTTATCAGAAGGCGAAACAAAATTAACCCCAAGCGTAAGGGACCTTGGAAGAAACTTTCTGGGGAGAAAATTGTGCTGAGGTCTTAGTAGTAAGTACTGCTATTGTAATTGTTCAGGCCATTTAGACTCAATTCTCTTAATTGTACATTATTGTAAAAAACAGTATTTCATCAGTTTAATGATGATTATGAATTATAAAGTTGCCCTAAGAATATATTTCAAAGGTAAGTTGTATTTGGCCTTCCTCAGATGACATTCCATGGTAATCTGGAGAGCAAAGGCTTCAGTAAATTAGATTCCAATACATTAATAGGTGATTTCCCAGTTGGCTTTTCTTACTAACCTCTTGACTTTTGACTTACATGGTTCACAATTCAAGAATTGAAATATGGCTCTTGAAAGATCTGAGCGAGTTCAAATAGTATCACAATCACAGTCTTTGTGGATCTATAATTAAAGAAATTTCTGAAATATAGCATAATGGGGAAAAAGCTTGCCTGATTGTTCTTCTGTGGAATTTCCTCTCAACAGAAAGCTATTAGTATTTTGGAAGTTTATGACTACAACAAACGAAATACCATCTGCTAAAGGATTCATGGCAATACTTTCATCTTCAGTGCATTCCTTCTGGTTGTTGTGGGGAACATAGAGTGTATATTTAGAGAAAAGAGTGAGACAAGAACTAATGTCATCCTTATTGCTTAAACTTTGGCCACAGCGGTGGCCATATAGGGCTGGGAACCCAGCTGAGTCACTCTGCTCTTTTCCTGCTCAGAGAACAAGTGCTTCAGCTCCAGCCTCAAGAAGTAGCTGAATTTTACACTGTTTTTCCAGTTAAGAGACCTACTGAGGTGTGCATGCTGGAACTCAAGAGGTGTTTTTTTTGTTTATGCTCTGATGATCTTCTACATAGAGAAATAGTTTTATACATTAGTGTTTGCATTTCTGGTTGATAGCTGAAAATAACTACTTTAGAGATTTGTAATCAAAACAAACATTTATATAGAGACTAACTTCAAAGAAATACTGGCTCATATCCACTTGTACTGTTCAAATTGTTCAACCTTGAGGGGAAGGAAAGGTGCCTTTGTATAGAATATCTTCTTTGGCTTGACTAGTGTCATATGCTTTTCCCTCAGCACAAAATAAAATTACATGAACCAACATAGATACAGGTATGGCTGCAAATGTTGCAAGGCATCTAAGCTAAAACTATTTGAGCTATTTTTATACATGAATATATGAATGGAATAATTTCACCTGGTTTAATCATTCCTTTTTTGCTGCCAGGGAAAAAAAAAATTGTTGTGTACAGCAGGTCAAAGGTCTGGTAAGAAACAGAATGTGCAGTTCATAAATTTGTACAAACATACAGGGAGCACAGCTGCAACTGTAAAATGCGATAGTGAGTCCAACTTTTCCTTGAAGGTGACATTTTAATAAATTGGGACTTCTTTCAGAGGACATGTTGTTAGATTAAACTAGATTAATTCCTATGTGCTTCCACCTGAAAGGGGAAAAATAATAGACTATATATTCAACTAGTTGGCGTATTTCATTGACAGGCCGCTATTC
This sequence comes from Psilopsiagon aymara, assembly GCA_024733675.1. Taxonomy (NCBI): domain Eukaryota; kingdom Metazoa; phylum Chordata; class Aves; order Psittaciformes; family Psittacidae; genus Psilopsiagon; species Psilopsiagon aymara. The sequence goes on from JANRGW010037245.1 coordinate 29,145, forward strand.
TAGGTACTCAGCTGTCATAAGGGCACTGCTCAGTCACATAATGAAAAATAAGCAACAGTTTAGTAACACCCAGGGGTTAAATTGGCAAAGTCAAACCCCACAAAAGTTGAAGTACAGAATCACAGTTTTGAACTTCTGAACTTCATCTGGCACCTGCTCAAAATTTACTAAACTCTTATTTATCTCCCTACATCAATAGATAGACGTTTTCTCTTTCTGGTCCTTTTATGCAGTCCACAGAGAGACAACAACCAGTGAAGTGAGTAGTGATTCAATAGGTTTTTAGTGTTCAGCATCAGGTACAGAGTTCTGTTTACCAGACAGCATTCTAATATCACACTTGATTACAGATTTATTACTATTCTCATGAGCTTTGAGCTTTTCCTGGAGTTCATTATCATAGCATCTAAGTGTTTTGAAATGTTAACAGGTAAACATTCTCCACAACTCATTCTGAGTAGTGGTATTAGTGTAGACTCCTTTGAGAATTTCCTTACCAGTCTTTAATTATTTTCCAAGGAATATTTGCAAGTGGTAGCTTCAAACCCTGCAATTCAGACACAATTGGACAGATATTTTAGCCATCAGTAAGCATCTTCCTAATTCCTGTGTATCACCTTTACTAGTAAGGCAGTCATAATCAGTGAACATTTCAAAAGAGTGAACACTAGAAAGTTCATCAAATAAGCACTTGCAAGTTTGTTTGCCTTTCTTTCTTACTTATTAAACTTCAATATTTTCTCTGGCTTTGTTTTTCTGTTCTTGGGGAAAAAACATGAGGCACTTGGTTGGTTTTGTTTTTTTTAAGGACTTTACAAACCAGTTTTTCCCATGGGCTCTAGTCCAAGCTGCTTCAAGCCTGCAAAGTGTAAGAGACTGATAATGGGATTTAAGAAAAGTGTGCCTGAGAAAGCTGACCACAAATGATACTGCTTATAAAACCAACTCAGTAGCTGCAATTTGGTAGAACTCCATTGTTGAAAAAAAAAAAGATTTATTAACAGGATGCACAATATGTAGAGGCTCTTTTAGGACATCATGTATTAATTCTGACAAATATTTTTAAGCCAACTGCCCAGTTAAGTCAGAGGCTTTAAGTATTTGAAGAGTTTCTTCAGAATGTTGGCAGGAGCTCATTCAATTTCTATCAGATCACCCCACTGCTCTCTTCATATATGGTGGTATTTGGTCTCCAAAAGCTATTTCCTTTCTCTCTGTACTGCAAGTAAGTCATCTCATTGTAGCACTATAGGAACCAGATGTTAGAAAAGGCAAAAAGGAAAGGAAGATAGCAGAGAAACTGGAAAAGCTCTGTTTAGATTCATAGAAATGGCATAATCTGACAATGGGAAACTCAAAAGTAATTTTCTTGAAGTATCAGGTTATAACCCAGAGTTTTAAAAAGCTACGGACTCCACAGCAAGACTAAAATATTTGCAAGAACAAAGTAGGAGATGATGCAGGAGGCCTAAGTCATTTCCATGCTTATGAATCCTTTCTTTTCTCATGCAGGGAGTGGAGAAATTATTTTTAAAGATGCAAATTGCTAGTGTACTATGCGGATGAACAGCAAAGGCTAGATGTAAAGGTTTTTAAAAGACTCTATGATAGTGGGTTTTATCACATATTCCACATAAGATTTTATGTACACTTAGTTACTGATGTGAAACCTAATTCCCCTTAGACATCACCTTGGAGGTGCTGAAATGGCTGTGAAAATCCCTAGGCAGAATTAGTGCATGTAAAAGGTAACATATCATGGTGTTACACGGTGGCACTCAGCTAGCCTCAGCTTTTTATATTGCAGAGCTCTCTCCATGTCTTTATCTTCTGAGTCTGTTTAATTTTATTACTGTTAAAGTAAGCTTTGGTTTTATGGGTAAATGAAATATTTTTATTTTCAGAAGCTGTCCTAAACTAACCAAGTCATAACTGTATCTCCTCTGTATGCATGGCCCTTGGGAACACTGACGACCTTTGGGGTAGGGCTTGAATGTAATTTTTATATGCATCTGCAACAGCTTCATGGGGTCTTAATTGGGTATGGAGAGGTGAGATGTGTTGTGGCTATAAGCAGTTAAAAAGAAGATGACTGTGCTTCTTGCCTCTGTTTGAAAAAGTTTGAGCTATGTCAGGAAATGAAATCTCAGTATAGTTTACATGAAAGATGCAAGGAGGACTAGCTGGTAAAAGCTGCATGGATTCCTCTGCCAAAGCCCCTGATGCAGGGAAGGGCAGCAGGTATGAGGTCTTCCCTGATGCTGCACTACTAGCCCTGGAGCACTGGGAGAGAAACCCTGTGGCGGCTTGCAGTGTTGCCCTCTACAGCAATCTCTCATTAATTCAAAGTAGGGCACTTCATCCTTAACATCCTTTTGCATGGGCAGAGAATGACAAGGAAGGATTCTCACAACATCAGAACAGCATTATTTCTAAAGCTGCTCTTTCTGTGTCTATTTCCTTCTCTTTCTAGAGGTTTTGCTAATGCTCCCCTCTTCCACTTCCTGAAACTATCCTGTTAGAGACATCACACATACCTTCACGTTTACTGAGGAAATTTCTCTGGATTTCACTGAATCCTGACTCTTTTGTCATTGCAGTGTTCAATGGAATGCTGTGATCTCTTATCAGATGAGCTTGGATACTCCTTACATCTAATTTCTAATTCTAGCAACTATAATGTTATATTTTTAAAAAAATCATCATAGGGACAACTTGTTCCTGATATACAAATTCACATATTTTTTTTTACTTTTTTTTTTTTTTTGTGCAACAAGAATATTCAAATATTCCTTGTATGAAAGGTTCAGCTGCTTAAGGGAGATAGGAAATGCTTTAGAGTTGCTGGTGTTCCCACACATTGTTTTCCCAAATAGTGTATTTAATTGAGTTTAATAAAGATGTACGGGATGAGCTGAACATGCCAAAGATTAAAATCTGTTTGTGTTTCAGAATATCTGCAGAAGTTTGTGATAAATATAAAACTGATTTAGAATTACTGAATGACTGAGGAAATGTGGTTAAAAGAATAATGAAGTTCACAGTTCTTAAGTAAATGTACATCTTGCACAGGTGCTCATCTTAGGAGGAGAAGAAAGTACTTAGAAGGCATGGTGAAGGATAACTGATAGCATAGTGCAGGCAAATACAGAGGAATAAATCTTGACCAAGACCCTGAATCTTGATGTTAGTAAAAGTGTGTCCCCTCACATCAGCATGACTTTGTCCAGAACACTCAGGAATATTCAGTGAGCAACTCCTCTGGCTCAGTTATCTACAAAAACCAGATGGTCTGCGTACTTTAGAGGGTGTGAACAAGATCCCTTCCCCCCCCCCCCCCCCCCCCCCATACCTTGATATAGAGTAGTCGTTCCAGAGATATTTTTTAATGTAAAGCTAATTGGGTTCCCCTGACACATACAGAATTCACAGGGGTCAGAACTCAGCTCTTCCTGGCAGGGTTCTTGGCTGGCTGTGGCTAGCTCAAACCATGCAAGTGCCACAGGATAAAGCCAGGCAGCAAGTCTCCTCCTGAGGAGAGTCCTCCATGTTTTTGAGAAGACCTCTGAAGTCCATCCAAAGGAGGGGTGCCAGGTTCTGGGCCAGTTGCCAGGGAGATGATACCTCAGTGCATCACTGGGTAGAGCTGAAAGGAGAGGAAAAAAGATGCTCTTCTTGCAGGCATTCAGGCAAACAAAGGCTATGATGACAAGTGCATGCTGCTGAGTGACAGGTTAGAGCAGGGATGGCCTTCCAGGTGGAACATGGGATGCTGGTAGCTCAAATATCTGTCCCTACCTGTTCCTTAACTTAGTTGCACATCTCTGCTACCTCATTTTATTACAAGAAGGTGGCAGATAAAGATGCTAGTGAGACAGTCTCAGGAATACTCCAGGACCAAACTGGCTTGTGTTCCTACAGATCTCCTTGTGTGCTTTTCAGTGTAAACATAGCTAGTGATTTCTGAATGTGTCTTAATAGGCTGGACAAGATCTCTGGATACAGGTATTTTGGACAACTACTGATAAGTCCTAAAGATGACTATAAAATTGTCAGAAGTGACAGAAAATAGCCTTGAAAAATTTAACATAAGTTTAAATGCAAGTCATTGAGCAATTACAGCATTGCAATCTTACTTTTTAAAACTGTGGACATTTTTTATCTATCCTGCAATTACAAAATCAGTGCTAATTAGCTCTCTGAGCTCCTGGTTGCTGTTACTTTAGCAGAATAGTAATGCTATGTATAGGGACTGCAAATTATATTTATTCACTGGAACTGGGGTAAAAATCCATACTTGTAAAGTCGCCTGTAGTACAGGAAAGTACACTGACTTGTTTTGCATCAATAAAATCTGATGTGCAGGTCCTGTTGCTAATTTAGTATTCTGCTTATTGAGTTTTCATCAAGCCATGAGACAAAGGAAGTTCTGCTTATTTCTGCTGTTGCTGGGCTCTACTGTGAGGCTTGTGCAACACACTTCCATTGCAATATTTTGAATTACTTTCACTCATTTCTTCCGCTTGATTTTTGCTACCAACTGCTGTCAAACAAAAAAGGTAGAAGATCTCAGGTTTCAGGACAAGACTTCTCAAATTGATACAGATTTTCTCCAGCTCTTTGTCTTAACCAGGCATTTTATTAGTTTGAACATTACTGCCTTCAGGAATGAGAATATGCCAGTTTTAATTCTTTTACAAGGCTAAATTCCTCAGAATTTTGATTCAGAAAGAGTCCTGTTGACGCTTAAGTAATGGTTGTGCCACGGTAAGAATCAAATGACAAGTTAATTAAAAAATGTGTTTAAAAAGACACTTAAGTGACTGGTGATCTTGACAACTTCTTACAAGCCACTGAAGTATACCAGCACCTGAATGCACTGGTGAGACAGTGCAGCCTCTCAGGTTGTCAAAGATGTTGATTCTGCTTGTGACACCCTGGTGCTTTCTACATAAAAAAACATTCTATTTTGAGGATTAAGTAGTATATAGCAGAGTTTTAGATGCCCTGCCAGCATAGTTCCGGGTAGCTGCATATTTGATAATATAGGTAGACTATGAGGGAGAAAACCAATGACAAGGTGTGGATTTAGAGGAATAGCTTATCTAGGAAATTGCAATGAAGGGCTGTGGAGCTGGTGAGATCTCTTCAAATCTTGAATCTGTAGATGTCAACACCATTTTATTCAGAAAGAGAATTCTCTGGATATGCCAGAAATTCCAGCTGTCTCCAGCTAGCTGCCAACACATCCAGCCTGACCCCTGACAGCTTTAATAGCACAGTGACAATTTACCGCACATCTGCAGCCCACTGATACTTAGTAGCTTGTACTGAATATCAAATTAAGGGATATTGCACATAGTGAGACAATTGTTTAAGAAAGAAATTTTGTCATATTGTCCTAAATGGAAGGAAAAATGAGTAAATATCCTGCTGGGGGCGGAGGGAGGATATTAGGATTTCTGTCTGATCTTCAGATTTTTCCCAAAGATCCACTGTGCTATGATACAAGCTTTTGAGTCTGATTGAGCGTATTTGCTCTAGCCAGGTGCTGCTCTTAACTTTAGTAAGGAAATATTTAAATTATTTGGGACTATGCACTTTATATATACTTTACTTCTGTTATCAGTCACTTCCCTCCCCCTTTTTTTCCATTAGCATGCCTTCCCTCAGAGTGGCCTGTGAGCTCTTCTTTTAGCATTTCCTCAGTGCTTTGGAGGCTATGATTCTGACTGGTGCCATTCAGAGCCAGCACAGTTGCAAGTAAATTGCAGCTACCAAATACCTGAACTGTTTTGCTTGATGTAGTTTGCAGATCTCTGAGCTAAAGGGTGAAATTTTGTGTGAAGTTACAGTTACAATAAGCCAAGAAGCTTTTCAGGTACTTTAGTGAAGTAGCTTTTTTTTTTCGCTAACGGCAATTACTGTCTTCAAAGTGCTAATGTTGCAACCTCAGTTTTTGTGGCTAGCAAGAAAAAAATTTTTTGTTTGTTTGGTTTGGTTAAGGTATCCCTCACCATCTTAGAAATATTTGCAACCATGAATTATTAAACTCTAGAGCACCAGAGGCAGCTAAGCAAGTTTTTCTGTTTTAATGGTTACTCCTCTTGTGACTGAAGCAGCTGATGCCCTTATGGGTATTGTGTTTCATCTTAGCTCTGATGCTTTTTTCTTGGTGTATCATTTAGTTCTGAGTCAACACTCAATTAGTAGTTTTTTTTTTCCAGAACCATCAGCAAATACATGTACTATGTTAGGCCTGAGTTGCATAAAAATACAGACAGCTTTGTTAATCTTTCACTTAGAATTACTCTGGTATTTGAGATAAGAGTTTCAGTGTTTGATTTCATTGGAGATTTGTAAAGTTTAGCTGATGGAAAAAGATAATAGCCAATTATTCAAACTAGTTCTAGTAACTTCTGTAGTGCAGAAATCCTGCTGAGCAGGCTGCAAGTGCATTTATCTCATATGGCATATTTTCAGATTTTTAATACCATTCGGTTGTCACCAGATTGATTTGCATAAGCTGCCCATCCAAACACCTATGTATACATGCAATACTTTGAAAATGTTCTTCTGTGGGATATGGTGAGCACTTTGTTCTTAAAAAATTTTGTTTAAGTTTTAGCGACTTGTGTAAATTCCAGCTATATTTTTATGCAAAGAAAGTTAATACCAGTTGAGCTGTAAGTGATGACAAAAGGTAAGTTTTAATTTTTTGAGGTTTTTCAACGTAGAGCTCCAAAGTCATGATTCTTGGGTTTGGTGCAAAGGCATTTGGAAACAAGGGGTGTTTTGGATTTTATTTCAATGTTTGCTGAGAAAGGAAATGAATAATGGGGTAGAAATTAAAGGAGTTCTTTTTTAAGCATTAAGTATTTGTCACTAGAAGTTTCTTCCTGAACTAATTCGCTTAATATTGAATCACAGAATAGTTAGGGTTGAAAAGGACCATAAGATTGTCTAGTTCTACCCCTCCTGCCATGGGCGGAGACACTCAGTCACACTAGACTGTATTGCTCAAGGCTTTGTCTAAACTGTCCTTGAACACTGCCACAGGTGGAGTATTTACCACTTCTTTGGGCAGTCTGTGCTAGTGCCTCACCATCCTCACAGTAAAGAACTTCCTTATATCCACCCTGAACATCCCCTGTTTAAGTTTGAACCCATTACCCCTTATGCTATTGCTCAGTCCCTGATGAAGAGTCCCTCTCCAGCATAAAAATAAATTTAAAAAGTAACATTAAGAAAAGTTAAAATAATATGCCTTGTATGTGTAGTATTTAGTGGACCCTGTATCCCTATTGACCCTGTCATAATGACTCACTTTGGTTAAGCAAGGCTAGCCTAAAGAAGTTGTTCCTGGTTCAGCTACTGCAGTACTGGCAACTGCAACATAAAATCCTCTCCATTCCCCACAAAAGTTTCCATTATAGAGTCTCGTAGCCTAATTTTGCTCTCTCATTACTTGGGCATAATCTACCTCCTCCACTGTTACTGGATTTAAGCTATTAGTTACCCTTTTTATACTTCTGCTCATTTTCCCAAAATATTAAAAATCTTTGGAAATATTTCTGACATTAATCTGGTTACCTTTCCACACCATACACATTTCCTGCTCCTATTGGTGAAGAAAAAAACCAAACACTTCCTTTAAAAAAAAAGAATAAATTATTTCAGTAAGTACCATGCAGGTTTTTTGTTGGCATTTGAATTGTATCTGCCCTCCACTCTAAATGTTATCTTCCTAGCTCAATGGCTCACTGATAATCAATTTGTAGTTTATCCATCATTACAAATCAACAAACACGGGATTTCTGTTCAGTACTGTATCTGTTTATGACCATAATCCAGCAGCACAGTCACTGTCAGAGACTGGAGGAATGTGCTGCTTCAAGGTGCTTACTGTAAAGGTAAGTAAAGGTGTTTACCTCAGCTGTATTGATAATTATCAGCGTGAACTACTAGGTTCTACAGTCAAACCAAAGTTCTTTTTACATCATTGTCTTCCCTAAACCCCTTTATCATTCTTTTTTTGCTCTACTCTCTGTTCTCAGTAGGATTGAGATGCGTTTTGGCCTGTGGGACACCACATACAATGAATTGTGTAAAAGTAAGTGCATTGCTTTAAACAGTATACATCAAGGAGCACTTAGCTGATGGGATGGAAACAGTCTGATAAAAGAAAACAGCAGCTTGTTTTAGTTTTCTCAAATACAGTAGTTAAATTTTCCTGCTCCAGAGTAGAGCTGGACCCTGCATGGATTTTTGAGCCAAAGAATGCATCAGTGTGGATTGCATATTTGGGACTTCTGTACCTACAGCCAGAGTTCAAGCTGTGTCCTAGAGAGTGCAAAGCACAGATCATTTCATGAACCTCACACTTCGAGACTGGGCTGCAGCTGAAGAGCAAGAATAAAAGCTATAATCTTGCTGCACTGCAAAATGCTGTCTTAGTTTTGTCCACAAGAGGAGAAGCTTCAAGACGTTGCATAGCTCTCCACCTCCTGTCCTGGGTTAAGCAATAGCAGTCATTTTTGTTCTTCTTAGTAGCTGGTTCAGTGCTGTGTTTTTGACTTTCAGCCGGGGAACAATGCTGATAACACCGATAGTTTCAGTTGTTACTCAGTAATGGTTACTCTGATGAAGGACTTTCTCATTCTCATGCTCTGCCAGGGAGGAGGGGAAGCCTGGAGAAAGCAGAGGCAGTACACTTGACCCAAACTGACCAAAGAGGTATTCCATACCACAGCACGTCATGCTAACTGTATAAACTGGGGGCAGTTACCCAGAAGGGCTAGATCACTGCTCGGGTCAGGCTGGGTATTGTTTGGCAGGTGGTGAGCAGCTGTATTCTCTTCCCTTGTTACTTCCCTTATCATTATTATTATTGCTGGTAGCAGCAGTGGTTTGTGTTATACTTTAGTTACTGGACTGTTCTTATCTCAACCTGTGGGAGTTACATTCTTTCAGTTCTCCTCCCCATCTCTCAGGGAGTGGGGGGAGAAGTGTGGGGGAAATGAGTGATCGGCTGCATGGTTCCGGATTGCCGGCTGGACTTAAACCACAACAACTCCCCATCAGGATACTGCTGACTGACAGGTCACACCTAGGTTACATGAGGCTTAATTAGTCCTTCTGTGAACTCCAAAGGGGCATACAACCTTCTATTGCACAAAGGCTTAGGAATCAAGAAGTGGAGTTGCTAACCTGTATCACTAAAAATGAAAGCACATATTTAAAAAGTAAAACCTTGCTATCACTTCTTGATTCATTTCACATTTATGATCTCTCCAGCCTCCTTTTGGAGTGAGGGCGAAAGACAACCAACAGATGTAAAAACCATGCGAATCTTTTCCTCTAAAGATCTCCAAGTGTATTTATAACCAATAAGTGTGCAAACAGTCATGAAACAGGTTGCCAAAACAAATTGTAAGTGCTCCCTCCCTGGCAATGTTCAAGCATTGCTGAGCCCTTACTTTTATTTAGGGAAGTTGGGGAGAAGAGTGCAAATCAGTTTTTAAAATTATATGAAAATTAGGTTTCTAGAAATACTAGAAAATAAATGTGAATAAATATGTCCACTGTAGAAAAATTACTATGAGAGATTCCCATGGGACACTTGCATAACTGACCATTAGGAAAAATATCCTGGCACAGTCAGGAGAATACAGCAGATGCATTTTCTGTTCTTATTATTATCTTTGTCCCAGGTGTAAGGCAGGGTTATATAATCACAGCTAGAATCTATCTTGCATTATAATGCACTGATCAGGGACTGAGGAGCTTGCCAAGACAAGAAGATGGCATTCAAATTACCTCGGTCTTGGGGCAAATGGAAAACTCTGCCTAAATGACAAACAGATGTAAATGGGCCTACCTACAGCAAAGGCAAACTTGTTACAAATGTTGCAGGCAACACAAAAATCTCAGCTAGTGGCTTCATAACTGTTGATATAAAAGCATAAAATAAAACCTGTTGGTAAAAAAGCTAGTTTGGGCTACGGCATTTCCTCATGTCATTGTTCAAGGTATTTCAGGGATTCTTTAATGCATTAGGCATTAGGAAGTTTAATCTCACCAAAGAAATGACTGTGTTGCAATTATTAGTACCGATGTGACTCCAAAGTACAGTTTTTCTCGAGCAATAAAAACTTCAGTATTGCAAACCAATGTGAAGATTATGTCTATTTCCAATGCAGACACATACACTCTTATCTGTTTCTCTAGTTCGTGATGAGGTCCTGTCTAGGTGGTGTCAGTCTACAGAGTGCTTTAACACTCGTGAGCACACTTACATCAATGGGAGTGAAAACATCTGGAAATAAACTAACTGTGTGTGGCACAAAAGCTCACTGAAATCGGTGGAAAGGCTTCCATTAGTTAGTGTAAGTGCTGGAGCAGAAGGTCCTTGGCCTGATCTTTTGAAGACCTGGGTATTCTGAGTCCCCTGTCTCCCCCAGAATCCTCACTGGAATTTTTCAGCCCTGTGGATAACTGAGTTCCTTTCCAGAAAGGCAATTTAGTGACAGTGCTTTTGATAGATCATTTAAGAAGTTATTTAAGCTCTGCTTGGACAATGTGAAATGGTATGTTGAATTGTGTGCCATGAGGCCATGCAGCAAAGGAATGGCAGCACAGGTTGCTGGAGTAACTCCCGTAGACACGTAGATACATTTTGTGTATTATTTTTTAATATTTTTTTCTGTGACTTCTTAACAGTTTATCTATATTGTTAGAATGATCTTCCCTGTATAAGCAGGGCAAAATCTCCGAAATGAGCTCTGAAGTTAACACTTCAAATATGCAAAAATTAAAAAGCATTTTTTTAAGAAATGTCATTATTTAATTTTTTTATCATGACGTTATAGAACACCATATTGCACATTGTTAGATTTGTTTCAGGTGGCAATCCACCCAGCAACCAAGTCATTCAGTAGGGGATTGCAACTGGAAGACTTCCTCATGATTTTCTCTGTTTTGATGGACAAGTACATATGAATATAGTATATGACTACAGGTGCAGAGCTTTTTATAACTATTTAAAAAGCTCTGTATCTTTCTTACCAAGGATTCCTGAACAAGCAGGTTTTCTGTTTACTTAAAAAATAAAATAAGCTACAATTAGAAGAATCAGTAGAGAATTATAAATATTCATCAACCTGGACGCTGGTGCAGTTAAGCCCTAATGATTTTTGTTGGTAAGGATAGCATTCTACATCTGTTGCAACTGACCCTGAGAGCAGTATATTATTTGCCTAGGGATGCCTCATGCTTTTTGTCGACCAAGGTACAGGGGACAATGATATCAGGCATTCCCAAAACACAGACGATTTGAGTCAGGAGTACTTACAGAGCAGCTATGCTTCCCTGTGCCATCATAATAAGAAACTACACACAAGCCTTTGTCTCTCTCTAGCTGCATCTTCACATTTGGAAGATCATTAAATCAACAAATTCCTCTAGTGCCTCACTTGTGGCACATGCACCACATACCACACTTGGCTGCAGTGGCCATGCCACAGTCAGTGACATTACAGAGTACACACATGACTGAGGAAGGAATAGCCAGAAGCATTGACTAAAAGAATACTTGAGACAGAAAGTTTTGTCTTTGAGGGAGTTCTTTGTGATCAAATTTCATTATCCAGCTACTTGTCCCACTGCTTACAATTCAGCCATGGCTCGGCACTACAGCTTATATCCTCTGAGAATTCCGAGTTCACATAAAGTGCATTTGTGCACTGCTTTAGAACTTTACAGGGAGACAATGAGGTGCTTTTAACTACCAATAATTAGCTATGATTCAGTGGTAAAATGCTGCCAAACAAAATTTTCTTCTTAAAAAAAAAACACCACCACCCCCCCAAAAAAAAGCTATTTCCCTGTACACATGTAACATGAAAGCTAAATCATACTTGCATGCCAGCAAAATGAACATAATTTAGTATGAAAATAACTGTGCTGTTAAGTGCTGATATGGTACAGTGATTGATGCGCATTTTATGAGTAAACATACATAGCATGCTCTGATTTTCAAGAAGCATAGGGGGTTTTCGTGTTCTCACTTTCTATTGCGTTGCTAGGCAAATAATAAAAATTTGGTATTTGTATTGTATTATTAAAATAGAATGGCATAAGAAGGTGTATCAATTAATATTGAATTCAGCTGAAAAATATGATGATTATATGGCTGGCAGTAGGTGATTATATGAAAAGTAGTAAAGCCCATAATGGCAGCTACATCCAATACCAACTTTCTGGCACAGGAACAAACTTGAAACTATCACAGAGGTTTCCAAGTGCAATTTAGGTTTAATTAAGCACCGATCTCTATAAGGTACCTAAAATACCTTATCACTGGGTGGTCACTTCAGGTAGATGGCATTGTTTGTGTAAAGCATTTGCACTGTAGAAGCTTAAGAAAAGTATGCAAAGAATAACTTTTTAATCAGCTGCCAAGGTTTACTGAGGTAGTTACACTTCTTTTGTGCTGATACCAAGAAGTGCATGTGCATTTTACTTGTCTGGAAATGTCTCATTATGCTTTTGTTGCACTGAAGTCAATTAGAGCTAATACTAAATGATTATGTGGAACATCTTGGAAGCTGAAAGATAACACAGCCCTTACATGTTCTGTGCGCCTATTTGCAACTCTCTTATTTGTAATCCTCGCTTCTCTTTTATGTAATTACTTCATCTTTTTTTATGTTACTCCTTTCTAAAATCACTTGGAGATTGAACTCTTCTTGCTCCATTTGGCAGTTGGTTCCATTTACTGGTTTTCTTCTGTACGCATAGAGGAGGCATGGCCAGACTAAGAGAGAGAGACAGACAGAGAAAGAAACTAGGACAATTAATCAGAGCAAAACTAAGGCAGCAGGGAGAGAGTTGTCTGTATTCCACCCATAGGGACAGAAGACAGACAAAAGGTACTTTTGCCTATGCTGTCAGTAGATGTTAATGAGAAAAGCCTGTGGATTGAAGCCTCAATTCTGCCTTCTCAATGCTAACACAAGTTAACAAATTGTAAAGATTTATTACTTAGGCTGAAGTATTCTCATGCTGTCACATATTTTTATTTTGGAATGAGGGTTTTTTATATCACAGAGCAAATGGAGCAACCTTCCTTCCACTTGCCCTGTGCTGTGTGCAGTGTGGGTATGTGTATGTGAGCAAAATGCTTAGAAATGCTGAAAGGGAGAGATGAGAAAGCATCATTCATGTAACATCAAGAAAACAGGAGTCACCAGTCTGAGTGAGGATAGTCAAGGAAAAATTACTCTCCTGTAGATATAACCTGTCTAGCTGAGCTTTTGTCCAGGTTATTTCCACATGAGTGAAAGGTTTGCCAACCACTGTCCCTAACACAGGGTAGAGAAGGGCTCAGATCGTGGGAAAAAAAAAAATGCATTTTGTTGCTTGCTGGTTGGTTGCGGGGTTTTCTGTTAACTTAGAAGTGCTGAACAGGACCAGGCCAGAAAGGGAGCCTCTGACTGCATCCTGCTGACCAGATCTCCAACAAGGACTACTCCACAATATCAAGAGAAGAATATGCTAAGTAGGAAATCACTTTTTGATTTAGCAAGTCTGATTTTTTATTTTCCTATATCACTTATAGGAAACTGCCTCAGTTTTAGTCAACAAACACCAAATTCCTTTCATAAAATAAAACCAAAAAGATAGTTCTCTCTTGAAATAGTGTTATGAAACATCTGCTTTTGGTTAGACACAAAATTTTGCTTGTAAACATCCTACTGGATATGAAAATCAAACTCACTCATTCAATAAATCAATGCCAAAAACAATCAGAAGAGATCTCTTTCAATAAATAGCTTGGCAAGATTTCTCCTCCAGAATATGTGAGAACTGTTAGGGACTGTTGATTCACTTCATGGCCCCAACTGCTGAGTCCTTTTGCAGCCCAGGTGGTTCACAGTGGTGTTGGCAAGGGCAGATGTGTCATGGACTCAGTGACTGAGGAGGTGCGCATGCCTGACTGACACCTGCATACTGATTAGGCTCCTCTGGAGCTGCACAGTGCGTAGGGACTGTGCAGCCCAACTTCCCATACTCTGCATATGGAAACAATTATACTAACAAAGAATTACAACTACCATAGCACAGGAAGGCTTGCAGCACTGTATGTGGAAACAAACCTTTAGCACACTAAAGAAATACATCTACTTTGTGTATTCTGATCAAAAAAAAAGAAGCTAAGTGTAGACGAATTAAGTTTTATGTTGGAAGTACAGATTTTCCCAATCTTTTTTTTTCCTTTGACTTTTCAAATGGTATGATGCATCTTGTGAAAGGGCTTTCACAATAATATAATGTATGCATAGGCTTTGTTCTAGTCTTTTCCACGGGGTTGCACTTTACCTACAGCATGCATCAAAAAGATGTATGCTTTGTGGCAAGTTACCTGCTTGCACTTAAACATGTCAGCCACTGCCCAGCTCCTAGCTCTCCCAGCACTTAGCATTCTGCTCTTACCTCAATTAGGATTCAAAATATTTCCTGCTTTGCTCTTCTTCTTTCTTTCATCTGCTTTCAGGAAGCAATAAAAAAATGTCTCTTGATTAAGTGTATTTTTTTGTTAAACTGGATAAAAAACCAAACTGATTGGCTTGAAGGAAACACAAAGTTGTCATGTTCTGTAAAACATTTTCCTTTTTTAAAATATGTGTTCTACGCATTGTATGTCTGGTGCACTGTAATCTGTAAGGTCAGTTACTTGGGGTGGAAATACTCTGGAGTTTTTTCTTCCTTTTATATTTTTTAATTTCTCCCTCCTAGGAAAGCATGACACACATGTTAGCACACTGAAAATGTCTAGAGAAACACCTCTTAGCTGGTATTCATCAACAGCAATGCATGTACAAGTACCGCTTTCTGCAGTTATGTTTCATCAGTTCATTTTAATCTGAATCAGTTTATGGTGTTAAGACATTAAAATGGAAGATTTTGCTAATTTTGCACAGGCAAGTCTTTAAACAGTGAGGGGAATAAACAGGAGTCCTGACTGTGGAATTTGAGGAAATACCTTGAAATATCAAGCACCTGGAGGTTACTGATAAACTGCATCTTCTGAATACTGAAGGAAAGCTCTTTTCAGCTTCTACTAGTTTGTTAATGACAGAAAAATAATAAGATACAAAAATTTCTACTGGTTCTCCTTCTCAAAACGTGAAAGGAGAGTAAACATTCAATTAAGAGGATTCCCTTACGTCACACATTCTTTGCTAAATATCATCCCTTGCATCTTGTGCAAATAGCCAGCCCTGTTTCCTCAAATAAATGTTAAGAACAACAGGCTTATTAGAGGTAAGATTTCCTGGTTAAGGAATCGGGTTTGATTTCTGTTTGTGTGTTGGTTTTTTGTGGGGTTTCTTTGGTTTTGGTTGGATGGTTGGTTTGTTTTGGTTTTTGGGTGGGGTTTTTTGTGTGTGTTGGGGATTTTCAGTTGATTTATGTTGGGTTTTTTTATTTTCCTGCAGCAGCAGTGTATGTCTATCAGTGTACCACCGATAGCATTAAACATTCTAAAAGGTGGTTTGGATTTTAGCTGGTAGGTTATGTTCAGTGACGGAATATTGAAAAACTGTTTATAAACTGGAGCTGTGCTGCTTCATGGGAAATGAAGATGTCTCCATTAGCTGATGGCAGAGGAGATGGCTTATGCTGGCCAGGAAGTAGCTAGTACTGTGATGAGTACAGTGATGTTGGAGTCATGTAGCTGAGAGCATTTGCTACATTGCAGTGCACACCAAAAGAGCTGGAAAATCATACCTCATTAAAGTGTCAGGGATAAAAAATATTTGTTTGCTTTATATTGACATGGGCTTATCTGGCAAATGAACTGCTGATTTGACAGATTATTTTGAGCTTAACTGTGTAGCACAAAACATTTTTCACAGAAAAGTCCTCTGCTGAAATAGCTTCTGATGACACATTGGCAAGCTACAGAAGATGAAAGGTTTGGTGCCATTTTCTTAGCAAGACTCACAGTAGCAGAACACTTGCACATAGAGTTCTTCCAGACACATCTTCTCTAAAACTGAATGTTGGGTTTTAGAGTATTTATAGAACTGCTCTTAAGCTAGAAAATTACAATCATCTACTTTTCAAATGTGTGTGGGTAGCAGGCTGCAAAATCCAAATGGAAACTTAATTTCTGTAGAGAGAAAATAAATGGCATGTTGAAATTTACAGCAAGCCTATCCCCAGGGATTCACATTCTGACAAACAAGCACCTTCAGCTTATGAACTTAGTAAGTCTCACTTCAAAATATTTTGAAAGATGATTTCAGATTTTACTGTTTACTTCCCAAAAGGTGATAGTGATTTCAGACATTCTCGGAGATCTGAGAGAGGCTATAAAGCTCTGACTGCAGCATGAGTTTTGGCAGAGGTAGAACACAGAGGAAATAATAACCCAGCCTGCCATTTCACCCTATGTTTCTTGAAACAGACTGGGGAAAACAAAGAATGTTGACGCTGACAACTGTGTTGAAGAACTTTACCATGAAA
>JANRGW010037248.1:0-15019 GCA_024733675.1 Psilopsiagon aymara
TCCCAGGCCGAAAGTCAAAAACACAGCACTGCACCAGCTACTGAGAAGGAGAAAAATGACTGCTACTGCTGAACCCAGGTCAATGCTTTACAATAACCTAAGGGTAATTTAAAGAAAATGCAAAAGCAGATGTCAACACACTCTTCTGGGAAATTAAAAATAAATGTTTTACTTACTCTTAAAATATTTCAGGTAGAATTCAACATGATAATAAAACCCACAATTAATGCTTATTGGCTTATGAGAATGGCAGCTGTTAAAATGGCATGATTCTATCAGGAAAATATTTTTTTGTTGTGTAATAATGTACATGTTCTAAAAGTCAGACTGCTTTATGTATATGCCAAATAGGCTGAACCCACCCCGGCAATATCACGATCAAGAGAGTTCACTAATTTAAGTTTGAGATTTCACTGAGTTAAGCTTGTAAATACTGCTAGATTCTAAATTTAAATTAGGAAAAATTACTGTAGAAATGCAAAACAAACTTTTTGGAATTAAAGCCACCTGTGAAACAAATTTTTACATCTAAAAGAACAATCTAAAAGCCACTGAGATAAATAGAATACATCATCCTTGCAAAATCCAAATGGTCCTTATTATCTCTACATCATTAACATCTACATAATTTTCATTCTCATAGGCTATTTCCTAAGAAATGTGGGCTCTCATTTTCTGGTCAGTGAAGATGACTGCATTCAATGAAATACGATCATGCTCACACTTGGAATAAATTCTGCTCAGGTAATGAATGAAATCTATTAGGCTGCTACTGTACTTGCTCCCTAGAGAACACTCATGGCAAAACCAGCGTCTATTTTGCCACTCTGAACTTCTTGCAGAAGCTTGTAGCTTTTAGTAGTTAGAAGAAAAGACGCAATTAACTTGCTAGCTTTAACTTTTGAGTCTTTTGGGGATCAGATGCTGCCTCCCAAGTTATTAATGTGAGAGATGATTCAAACAAGGAAGAGACCATTGTTATCCCATCTTCTGATGCACCACTCCAGCATCACTCTGCCCTTTGACAGTTCCACAGGATGATTAAGCCATCTGCATGTAGACACTAGTCCATTGAGGGTGGTGGTTTCAAATAGGCAGGGGTGGGGTGAGAAAAGGGATTTAGTGTCATATGTATGTGAATTTCTGTTCTTGATAAAACTGATGGCAGGATCTTTATTTGCCCCAAAGCCCAAACACAAGTCAGAGTTTATTTATGGATATATAGTGCTGCATGGACAAATGTAGTAATGTCCTACTTAACCAGGAGAACTTTGTAAGCTTGACTGAATAGTATGTGATTGACATGACCTCAGAAAGTCTGCTTAGCGCATGTGGGCAGCAAATTACTGGCACTGAAGGCAGCCCAAGTGGTGAACCAATCTGATGGGCTGGTGAGTCTTGCAAGCTAAGCTTCATTCAGTTCTTACTCCTTTTGGATAGCTACAATCTGTCTCTAATCCTTATGTGCTGGCCTCACCAATACGGCCAAAACCAGGCTCAATCTAGCTATTAGTAGCTGCAAATACAGGGCTGAAGTAGTCTTTCTGATATCTACACATTTCTGCCCCATTCAGCAGAACGTCAGGCTCTCAAAAGGTGGTGTAGCAATTTCTGGGAGCTCCAATTCCATTGGAAGGACTTTGGAAAGCATTGGAGGAGATAAATGGGGGCCACAGCATCAAATAAAGTTGCAACTTTTGATTTTTGGTGACAAAACTATTTTTTGTGTCCTCAGGCTGGTGCAAATTGTAGACTTTTTGAAACACAAACAGCTCCCCATGTCACTGTATCCTAAATGTCACTATATCAAAAATGAGTATTTCACAGCCCTAAGAATATTGCTTCAGAAGGACAGAGTCAGCTTGTGAATCACAAAACTTTATTTGCAAGCTGATCACGGTTTTCATGTAAATGGCATTCTCTTAGCATTTGTCAGTTCGGTTAAAACAGAAAATTGTCTTGCCAAGCTTTTTCAGCATGTCATCTCCCCACTTACCTCACTTGTCTGCCTTCTGCTCCCCTTTATCACAGCGCCTGATTCACTGTGCAAAGTGGATGGAAAATGACAAAGCCTCAACCATAAGCTTTCTTGGCTGAAGTGACATTTCTTGTGAATGACCATAATGCAAGTGGCATTTATGTGACAGCATTTTGAAAAGGCAACATATGAAGTACTGCTGTCAAACAATCTTTTTTCCTGCATTAAGAAGAATGGACAGTCACCATTCACTATTTGACTGTCAAAATACTTCTATTTAGAGTCACAACATCGGTTGCCTTTATATTGCTTGATCCTAAATTCTTGCACGAAGATAAGCATTTTAGCGGTGTCCTGCATTTTCAGCAGGTGTGACTTGGACTACATCAACGCTTGAGCCCAACTTCTTTTCAAATATCCATAGAAAGGAAACCCAGATGCTTAATTAGGCTGAAGAAAAAAAAGAAAAAAGATGCCATGCTCCAACCAGATGCTGATCTAAAGGCTTGGGATCCAGGACCAATCTGCCTTTTTCCCTCATATGACTAGTCATACATATGGGGAAAAAAATGGTATTCTAGTATCTAGCTAAGCTCTGGATCCTCCTTTGTAGACTGATTTTTTTATCTTGCAGACTTAATTCTTTCTCCAGTGATTTAGCACAGTTTCATAGCAAACATGTCACCTTAGAGCTGGAGTAATTGGAGTACTTGGGGCTACTGTTGTAAATAGAATTCTATTCAAGTCGTTTTTTCCCATTACACAGGCAGGAGTAACCCCTGAAGACGGTTTTATCAACCATGTCCAGTGGTAATATCTAATTCTAAGCTTCCTTAACCACTGGTGTATATCATTTCTTGCCAAGTAACCTATTAGGACATGACATGAGAAAGATGGAGGCCTATAACTTGAACATGTGCTTAGTGGAACACAGAATTTGCCCAACTATAGCCTTAGCTTCTTGATTACTTTATATAAACTAGAATCAGTATTGCCCTAATAATATTACTATGCAAGGATGTGTGGTGGGATCTCCCACTGTGAAAACAAAGACTCACAAGTTCAGCCTTCAGTGCTCTTCCTAAATTTTATTGCTGCATAAGTTCAGCTCCCCAGACTGACATGTGGTGAAGGGTTTCTTTTTCAGGTATGTCAAGTCTTCACTCTTTTCAACTAGGGTATTTAGAAGAGATCAAAATGTTATACCTCCTACTGCTAACATGCTAGTTACAACTCTTAATCCAGTTCTTTAAACAGATCTGACTGATTGGGTTATTCCATCTTATTAAGCTTAAGGGATGGGCATATGATCAAACAGACTTAATTAGTTCTTGGCAGCCTGAACCTACTGCAACTGTAAGAAAAAAATGCCTTAGCATTTCACTGTTACAGCAAAGCATCTGCGAGCATCTGCAATGTTGCCTTAAGGAACTGATGTTGGGAATGCTTTTTTGGAAAACTATCCAGTGGGAGAAGGCATTGCTGAAGAACAATTAGAAGCCTCAATAATGATTAAAACATAAAAGAAGACATGGTCATAAACCTAATTTTTTTTTTTTTTTCCAATAAATATGATTCTCTGAGGGCACCAATCCATGCATGTGCCGGGGAGGAGGATTTCATAGATTCTAAATGCCTACATATGTAATACGTATTTTCTAGCCCTTACTGTCATAATATTAATGCCCCTCACAGCAGCATAATTCCCATCTCCACCATTACAATGTCTGATGGAGAAATGAGTCAGAAAGACCTACAGGACATTTTGCAGCTTTTACTTCAATTTTAGTTGTCCCAAGTACTTATGCTGTCATCGCTTATAACAGGCGGTCTACAAATGTAGTCATATTCTCATTCAGACAATGGTAGCATAGTTATATGTTTCTTTAAACAAGTACCACAACCATTTTGCAGTAATCTACAGTAGTTAGGAAGTCCAGTCATAGATGAAGAAGAAGCCTACCAAGACTGAGAAATACAAGAATGGAATGAAAAACCTAAACCTTTCCTCAGAATGTTTGCACACTACCTGCAGAAAACCATCTAACATAGCAGGTAAATGAAAGAGATGTACTGCAGAGGCACTGGAGGTATTCACTTCATCCTATCATCAGGCTTGATGATGCCAAGGTCTTTCCTATTTTCACAGAGAAAGAGACTGTGAAGGAGGGACTGAAGGACAATCTTGATGTAACTTTGCAAAGGTTTACAGAGGACTCTGTGGAAAATGCAGGTGATGCCATATGCTGAAAAGAGTTGCAAGAAGTCATTTTGGTAGTGAACAGAGCTGAAATGGGAAGGCAAAGATATTAAGAACCTTGAAGGGGATGACAAGTGGTCTGTGCCTGATAAAATAGAAAAGAAAAAAAGACAGCAAAATGTTTCCAGGATGAGAGTATTATGATCAAAATTAATGACTCAGAACAGCACTTTGCAGTATCGGTCTGGATATGGAAAGAGAAAGATTTGCCAAAGCAGATGAAAACAATTTTGCATTAATAAAGATGTAGGATAGTGAAAGCCTGGATGAGAGTCACATTGTGTAAAGGAAGTTTAACAAAAGGAATCAAAAATATTAAGCTATGGCCAGAATATGAAAAACTAGACGATAGAAACACAATGACTGAATAAGGAGCTGGCAAAATAGTAGGGGTGGCCACAATGAGGCAGAAAAACATTGTCATAGAGGAAAGAGGTGTAGATCTGCAGCTTGATTTTAACTCTAAAAACTTAGCCTAATGGCTGGAGCTTCCAGATACCAGCCTCAGCCTTCAAACAATGTGCTAGCTACATGTGGTCATATGCCATCTTCCACAGAGCAAGAAGCCAGCTGTTCACTAGTGGATAAGCTGTAAAGGAATTTATGCAGGTGTTGTGGAACAGAAAACACCATAAGAAAGATCATGTACTGGTAAAGTATATGCACATTCTTTTTACTGTGTTTGTTCCTGGAATGTTATCAGGATGTGGACGTAGTCCATTAGACCTTATTCACAAAGAAACAGGCTGTGATATCTAATTATCTTAATGCGTTGCGAAGGGTAGATTTGTACTTCCCTGTGCAGAAATTCTGCAAAGAGGCCATCTACAGAAATGAAAGGAAAACTGAAAGTAGGGTAATTGCTTTAGATGGAGCTCATACTAGCACTATTGCAGTAGTAGGGAGGGAGAGAGGTAGAAGAAGGGTAGTTAGTAGAGCAAGAAGTAATTCAGCAGAGGGTAATCACTTCAGAGGGTTGGACTTTAACTCGGGTCATACTCTTATAGTTACAACTGACTCAAAAGTACACTGAGCTGTGGCTAACAGAGACCATATAGATGTGGCTAACAGAGACTGTACAGATGTGGCTACAGTGCCCTGTTTGTTCCTAGAAGGAGAACGTAGTACAGTAAGAATGTCCTGTGAAACAGCAGTGATGTATCTAAAGAGATTGTGAGGCTACCAGAACAGACTCTGCCACCAAAAAGGCCTTAGATATCTAGCTCTTCAGCCTTGAAACTTTCCTAACTCATGAGGAGGAGGTAAGCATCAGGTGAAGAGGCAAAATTCATGTTTATAAATTGCATGTGTAGCTGAACCCATGACAGGAACCAAAACTGCTATGTTCAGATGAATCCAAACTTACGATATTATCTGGTTTGCTATCACTCCAAGGAAGTTAAGCCAGTTATTTTTTTTCCATTTTGCCTTTCTTTCAGTAGGACAGCATTTTCAACAGATTGCTTTGAATGTCTGAAGTCTTTTCTAAGGGATGATGCTGAATTCAATGGCCAGGTTTTTCCTTGCTGTCTAGCTCTCGGGTACTTCCATAAAGAAGAAAGCAAAGGGGGAAAAAAAAAAGGCTTAAAGTATTTACTAAAGAGTGATGGGAATCAAGCGCTCAAATTAAAATTCAATCAGATTCTAGACTGTAGTTTAGGGAAACAACTTACCTCAGTTTTATTTTGTTGATAGATTTGGCAAGTAAAACCTGTAATTTAGCAAATGCTAAACAAATTTATTTAAAATATCAGTCATACTGAGCCTGAACTTAAACACACAAACCCATCATTAACACAATTACAGACGTGAAAACTGCAAACATTACCATTTGACATTAACATCCTAACAGTCGAGAGATGGAAATGTGGAAATTAGCTTCCAAGTTGTCACTCACATAGGTACCTTTGATTCAAAGTACTTTATGGATAACTTAATCATATTTCAGTAACGATTGTAAAATTAATATACCCTTTTTGAGACAACCTTCTGAACATTTCTTCCTACACTGTATATAAACTGCTTCAGGTCTAAGCCATCTTTTGGTAACCATAAGATCAGTTCCAGGGTACTCTTGCTGGTGTAGTTTAAACAAGTTGAAGGCCTGTTTAACACCATGCCATCTATAAACTGCAGAAATTTGTTACACGATAGCCACTGCTTCTTAGTTCTGTCCTCTGTAGCAGAATATCTTTCTCGGCAGGATACAGAAACTTATGTAAACCCTTGCAGTGTTTGCTCCCTCTGCATGGTCTCTGAAGGGAGCAGATATTGCAGAGAGGATCTAGTCCCTCTGCAGAGCTGTGAAGAGTTTCCAGAGCAGCAGAACCCTCTGCAACAGGACGCCAGATTTGGAGATCCTGAAATCCGGATACATCCTCTTCAGCTGTACCTTGCCTCTTCAGTCCTCCAGTGGGTGCATAGCTGGGCTGAATGAAACCTGATATGTGAATCTGCAAATGCTTGCTCTGAAAACCTCTGCTTATATAGGTACTAAGATGTGGCTTTACTGTTAAATCAATGTTACTTGGCAGCAGTATCTCTGCTGAGTCTCTAATTTGGCATGGGATTCTTACTGAATGAGTCTTTGTCACTTCAGTGATGCTCTCTGTCTTTATGTCATTTCAGAGCAATAATAAACTGTGGAATTGTGCCAAAATGTTATATTTTTCTTCTAATATACCTCACTGATCTAGACATTCCACTGAAAATGTTACAGCTTCTTTTTTATTTGCAGCAGCTCATGCTTGTTTTTGTAAACAAAGCAGACTCTGGGAATGTGAATACATCATGCAGACAAAACCAATATATATTGTAACTGAGAGAAATAAAAAAATAGGTACTTGGCTTTCCACATAGTTGTCTCTATTGTTATAACTCCCTTGTTTATATCTGCTGGGGTGGAATCAGCTCTCTGCTGCTTTTGTAGTCTTTCTGCTGAGAAACTGGTGACAAATTAACCTTTTGTACCTTATAGGAATAGGAAGCTAAGAAATTCTGCTTTAGAGAATGACCCAAGGTATGAGTATCTGCTCTTTGGCCTGTTTAAAGGACGAAACTTCATAGATACTCCCCCAGAGGTAAAGAAGCATAAGAGCTACTGTTCTTCAGGACTAGCAAAGCAAGAGGCTAAGAATAAATACTCCCTTGTGGATGAGGTGTGTACACTATCTGGGATTCAGGCACAAACAACACTGAAGCCTGGGAAGTGATTACCTCTCCTTACAGTGCTGTAAATCTGGAGTGTCACAAGGGAACTTTTGTGTGATACATCTGAAGATTTGATGAAGCAAAAAGAAAGGTGAAAATTAGTGACATTTCACAGAAACTCTGCTTTCAAAACAGAAATATCTCTAACAAAACAAAGGTTGTGAGCCTGTGGTATTGTTCACAATTATGATAACCAGGTAAGGGATACAAACCTGGCACTTTGTTTTCCTTGGCAACCTGATTTCTCTAGCATTGCCTCTTTGACGTGCATTGACACCATTAGGGGCTGCAAAGTCAGTGAGGGCAGATGGCGTCTCATCTATCCTAGACGTGTCAAAGTTAAATGGCTAAACTTGGACCAGCCACAGCAGGCTTCTTTTACACTTATTAGAGAAAATGGGCACCTCCAGAGATGTCTAATCTCTCTTGGACAACTGGTTTAAGATAAGATGAGTCATTTCTGGAGACACCTTTTCCTTTGAAACAACTTTAAAGGTATTGCAGGTGTCCAGCTTAGATCTTTGGCTGCCAAAGCTGGGGTAGAATAACTTTTTCAGTAACTCAGTTTACATCATTGAGGATTCAGCCCACTTAGGTCAAATATCTTACCATGAAACAGAAATAACAGTAATACTGAATAGGCTTTACTAATTTCTCCCTCTTCCCCAGTGTAATTTGAATCCCAAATGAAATTACATTGCTATGTTTCTAATACCACAAGGCGCTTACTATATCCTAGGTCTTACATTATTTTTACTTTATGTCTTATGCTATTTCAAACTAGAGTAAACCCATTCTCTTCACTTTAGCATTACTGTGAGGTTTTCTTCCCAAACTAACCAAGTGTAAGCATTGATTTCAGAGAAAGCTAAATGAGTCTCCAAACTCTTTCTGCACTGAATTGGGCTTGGTGCTGTCACCCAGCCGTAAGGAACCCAGTGACATCTGGGAAAGAAATCCTTATGGTCTGAGAGATAAGACATTTTGCTAGATTATTCCTCCTCTAAGAGGTACATGGCGCTCTGGAGCAGCAGACAGATAACGTTGAACATTTCAATAGCTCCTGGACACCTTTTATTTTTTCTTTAGGGACCCATGTTCCACCCCTGTACTCTGTCACACCTGTCTCTTCTGTTTCCACATGCTAAGTAGATTTCAGATCTGTTTCCATGTTTCTGAGAAAAACATGCGAGGCAGCCAGGAGAGACCCAACAGAGAATAACATGTGGAAAAAAGTCAAAGCATAACACTGGGGAGCAAGAACTTACTTGAGGGAATGCCTCATAAACATAGTTCATGAACAGGTGCTGCATTTCAGGTCATAACACAACATATGTCCTTCTACCTGTCCTAGTACACAACAGACAACATTGGTGGCCAATAAGGCATAGCTTATATTTGTTCTGACGCTGATGTTGATCCTGAATGTGTAGCTTACTGATTAGCAGTTAAATACATGCCATGAATTAAACTGCTTCAATCCCAATTTAGTTTACACTGAGATGAGGGTTGTTGTTGGGTTTTTTGTCCATACCTGGGAGCTCTGTTGTGTTCTCTTCACCTTTATATGCACTGTGTTGAGGATAGCTTATGAAACAAACATGTAATCATCTGCGATGGAGTCTCGATACTGGATTCAGCCTTTCTTGGCTCTTCTTTTTCGTCACACATCTTCACAATATGGGAAATGCCTTATGATTTCCCTTTATGCACTCTATTATGCCTTCTTATTGGAACATTTTTCATTCCTTCTCTACCCTCACGAAGCCTCTTGGAGCAGCAGTTTGGCCGTGTGGAACAGTCTCCACTTCTTTTCAGACTCTTCCTGTATTCATCAGATACAGCAGCTCCAGTGAACAGAGCAAGGCAATGCTGAATGCACACTCCCTCAGTTAGCTCATGATGCATATTCTCCAGGGGTTGAAGGTCTAAGGGACTTAGGAAATGCCTTCAGATTTGGTGGCAAAGAGGGAGACTGCACAACTCTGTTTCTGTGACCTTGTAATTCTTAAGTTCAGGGGCACAGGACTGGTGAAACTGACAAAAGGATAGAGCTAACGGCCTCCTATTTCCTGATGGTTATGGCATAATTTAAGCTGAATGGCCAAGATTTTCTGAAGGCAGACTTTGAATCTAGAGATACTCTTCAAACCATATTTGTTGGTTTGTTTGGGTTTTTTTAATGATGGGAGCGCAAGCTATAAGATTATCTTCCTGGAAAAAAATACTTTAAGAGGTTTCTAATCAGGCACAAGCATACTAATTAGGCACATGGCAGAAATGATCATTTAAAAAATACTGGAAAACGCAAGTGGCAACTTGAGGGTAAGACAAAGGTCCTAAATACCCCCAGGTGGTATTTTCTTTGTCTCTTAAATACTTGTTATCTATGAATGCAATAGAAAAGGACTTTGCTTACAAGTAGCAATTTCCACTTTTTTTTTAACAGGATTTTTCTGTCTCTCAAAGAGCATATTTCCTTTTTGTATCTCATTCACCAGCATATCCTCAGCAGGTATAAATCAATAGACTGAATTACATTCCTGGAGCTGTGCTGACTTTTGTCTCCTGGGGATATGCTCTACAGCTTCTAAAATTTTGAATGCATAGAATACAGGGACTTCTGGATTATTAAATTAATGGGAAATATAGATTCACTTTGGAAGCAATACAAATCCAAAATGAGAGGCAGAAACCAGAATTTCAAAAGCCCATGACTACTTGAAATTATTCATAACTTAATGTTTTCTTCACACTCTATTTAACATTTTTTTCTTCCACTCCCTAGGAAATAGAACTATTTTGTAAACTGAACTTGTGGGGAGATGGATAACTCCATCTTTTCATAAAAAGAAAATATTGCTTGTGATTTGAGGAAGGTTCTCGAAAGACAATGCTTAGAAGACATTTCTCAGAAGAATCTTTCTTTGTTTTACAGAGGGCTTTTTTGAACAAAATGCAGTTTGCTGAGCTGTGAGAAGAGAGTAAAGAACATAAACAAAATTCAAGAACTGCATTTTTTCTTTACCCTTTTTTTCCACCTACATTGCCCAATAACAGCAACAGAATTGGATAAATCAAGACTCGACTCATTAACTGGGAAGAAAAAATAACTCTCTGGTAAGTTCCAGAATTATTCTCACCTGGCAGAAAAACGGAGCAGGGGGACTGGATTCAAAAAGAGAAGCCCGTTGGGAAGGTATTGATGCAATGACTATCCAATAGACTGAGTAGTGAAATTCTTTGTGTATTGATGCTTCTGTGAGTCACTTGAAATAATGTTGATAGCTATGCACAGAAAAAGGAGCAATTCCAGTGTGCCAGATCACAGAGATCAGTTTTGTATTTTAAGCCACAAGAACCCTATATGATTGTTTTAGGAATAATCTGATGGTTTTTCTGTGTGGTGTTATGATGCTTAACTTTTTAAAGATTCTTTAAAACCATTTGTGCTCATGGAATCGTTTTCCTTAACTAAAATGCTGACAGGCATTTCTGCAGTCCATAGTAACACTCAGATCTTCTTTCTTTCTCCCAAATGGCTACTTAAATCTTAGGAAGATTACTTAAGTTTGCAAAAATCAGAAACACTTATTATTTAGTGCTTCTGTAGCACACATAGTTCATCTGAAGGAGGACAGCAGTTATTAACTTCCAAAAAATTCTTGTGGAAAAAAAAAATCCTTAAGGAAATGGAAAGTAAGCACACATAAATTCATAATGTGTTTCCCCATGAGAGCATAATTTCAAAGCTCTTCTGCCAAGTGTTCTTACTGGAACAAAGTTAAAGCTTTTTTTGCATATGTTCTCAACAATCTGAAGAAAAGTGAGTGAAATGAAGGTTAAACTGGTCTGTTTCGCATCAATAGACTCGAGACAGTATCAATTACCACACAAAATGTCCTCTGGTTCTCACACTATCACTGAGTTTACAGCTTGGTATCCATCTGGGGCTGGTATCACAGCTCTTCAAGGGCAACTAAAATTCAGCAGCTGTCAAAGGAATAAAATTATTTGCTTGAGTGTAACTGATGACTGTTTATCCCATTAAAATTTTCATGGAATGAAAAATTTCGTATTTTCAGAATTTATTAGTGCTTCAAGTCAATAGGGAGATGAGGCTGGCACAGTAAATCTTTATGTTCTGTTTGCCCCTTCAAACCATTATCCTATATTTGTGCTGAATGGAAAAAAAAAAAAAAAACCAAAAAAAACCCTCTTCAAATTGTCATTTCCTCCTCCATATTTTGGCCAGAATTTCTTTAAAAGAGCAAGCTCTAGCTACATAGAGGTATGGTAGAAGGTACTGTGAAGAAAGTGCCACATAAGATTTTATTCTGACTAATCTAATTTTGCATTTGCAGTCAGGTTTAGCCATAAACCACTTTGAATCCTTGATGTGGGGTAGTTACACAGGCATGGTCCATGAAATCAGGCTCCTGAACCTTTCTGTCTGTTAAACTTCTTGCTGTGCCTTTGACATCTACATTGTTGTTTCTCTGGAGGTGTTAAAAGGAAGGAAGAGATGGGACCTCAGAAAGAAGAATAAAGTAGAAGCCTGATGGCCATTCAATGACAAAAGCTACTTGAATATAGTTGCCTGCTTCAAGCTGTATAGTCAGCAAGAGAATACTTCTGTAAGTGGTCTTAGGTACACAAGTTCTAGGTGCCTTCCAGGGTTTAAGTGAGCATAACTATTCCTTTGCTACCAAGACCATGCACAGTTCAAAGAGCAAAAACCTATGATAAGGGTTGCTAAATCCACAGCTTGCTTGTAGCCTTGGGCAGCCTGAAGAAAAAGAAAGCCCCTGGTCCCTGGGTGAGATAGCAATGGGCTATCTGCTTCTTCTCAACTGGGGCCATCACAGGACTGTTTGTTGTTACTCTTAGAGGTAAATGTGTATATACATTGCGCAGAAAGGTAACAGGATGAGAGCTGCCTAAAACTAGGGGAGGTCTTCTTAAAAACGTAGCTTTGAAAACCTGAACAATGGCTTTTTCCTGGCCTCAAGAGCAGGGTCAGGGCTAATGAGGGCATCAGAAATGCCTGTACGATGCCCATTGCTTAGAGGAAACAATAATAATTAAAGAAATGGATGAGTTTCAAACCAGAAAAACATACAAAGTAAGACTTCTGTTCCCTAAATGCCTGGCAATCAGGGTCCATCCCACCCCCAGCCAGAAGCAGGGCACTGGGGGCCACTGGGCAACCCCAGCCCTGGGCATAGAGCACCTCCATGGGAACAGGCTGATGATGGGACATGGGCCCATGGGTGGGTCTGGCTCAGTGGGGCAAATGGCTGGGCAGGGCAGGGCTGTGGGGAGCTGGAGACCAGCCCTGCTCCAGTACCTCTGAGGCAGCAGCTGATAGCCCTGGGAGACTGACATGGGGTCCTGGGCCCCAAGCAGGGTCACTCAGGGACAATGAGTTCTGTGGGGGCACTCAGGCGCCTGGCAGTGGCCCAGAAAATACAAAGATAAAAGTAAACCAAGTAAATGTTAGCTGTGGTCTCCTTTGGTTTTTAACCTGTTTTCTAGCCTGGTCAGGGTGAGTACTTGACGAGAATGGAAACATGGACAGAGCTTTAAAATGAATTGTATGTTACATCTTTTCAAAGAAGTTACATTGTACTCTATTGTATAGTTTTTGTACAAAATTTTATTGTACTTTTTTTTTTTTCCAAGAAATAGTTCTTGAAAAAAAGATTCGACCTGTGATAAGACATTTTTGATTTTGAATTTATATAAAGTTAACATGTGGCTTATTTTCACTACCATTTAATTGCTACCTTTTAGCATTCATGCAGAAGGACAATTGAAACTTATGAAAAACAGTGCGCAAACAACTACTGCTATTTTAAGAAACATTGGAAATGAGGCTTAAAATTGTTGACACCTGTGAATGAGCCCAGAAAACAAGGCAGATCCAGCAAGTATCATTGGTGAGTAACACCCTCTGATTAAGTATATGGCAAATAACATCAACTAGCTAAAATGAATATTGTGTTTAACAGAAGAGTATTGCATGCCTGGGCTATAGATAAAAACTGTCCTTTAAAATAACACTCTGAAAATCTATGTAATTTCCTCTGTTACAATGGTCCTAAAAACTGGGAAGAAATATTAGCTAGTGCATCTTGAATCTTGTTAGTTCAGTACTGGGAAGAGCAGAAACAGCCAGCCACATCCTACAACACATGGAACATATATCTAGCCACTGTGTCTAAAAAGGCTCTGTGGGTTAACCTGAGTTGTTTCCAGAGCAGAGCAAGGGCCAGCTGCCTGAACAAGGGCAGGGTACCCAGGGTGGCCATGCCCCCATCAACTCTGGTCTGTCTTATAGGACCCAGCAAGCCCAGGGGCAGTGATGGGGATAAACCCTGAGCCATGTGTCTGGTCAGCATGGCTGGGGTGCCAAAGCAGGGCTGAAGTCCAGCCAGGTAGTCAAGCCAGTATATGAAGATCAATGAGGTGCATGTGCTTGTGCAGTCAAGGCAATAGTGCAAGCAAGGACAAGGAGAAAGGGCATTGTAGCAGCTTCAAAGGAAGGTGAGCCTCTCACAGAACTACTCCCAGATTTTTCTGCCCAGGCTCTTCCCCAGAAGTGTAATCCCAGGCTACTCAACCAAGCCATAGCAGAGCTGGCCTGAGCACATGTAGCTAGATGATAAGGAAGAAGAAGAGGTTACAGAACTGGGTGTACACAGAGCCCCAGCTGTTACACTAGCAGGAGTTTTTAGGGTACAGTAATAAGCCAAAGCTATCACTCCAGTTAGGGCACAGTAGGACTATTAGACCTACTTAGGTCAAAATATTCAAGAAGTAAAAAGGGGAAACAAAATGCTTACCAGAGAAACAAATGTAATCAGATGTCTAGAAAACCTGCTGTATGAGGAAAGAAAGCAGGAATGGATTTATTTAGTTCAGAAAAATAGCAATTTTTGAACATGTAAAACAATACCTGCAGAAAACAGAAGAGAATGAGAAGTCCCGAATGCACAGGTAATTGAATAAGAGATGGATGAAGAAACAAATACTACATGCAAAATTTTGGGAAGCTTTGGGAGAAACTTTGTCACCATGCAAATTGCTATGCCCTGGAACTACAGATAACTCCAAAACAGAACTTTGTTAAGAACTGGATGGCTGCTTGAGAGGTTTCCAAGGCCTTATTTCTATGTCTCTCCTAAAAATATCATAGAATCATAGAATATTTAGAGTTGGAAAGGACCTTAAGAACATTTAGTTCCGTTCCCCCTGCCATGGGCAGGGACACCTAACACTAAACCATGTCACCCAAGGCTCTGTCCAACCCGGCCTTGAGCACTGCCAGAGATGGAAAATTCACAACTTCCCTGGGCAACCTAATCCAGTGCCTCACCACCCTTACAGGAAAGAATTTCTTCCTCGTATCCAATCAGAATTCCTCCTGTTTAAGACTGAACCCGTTACCCCTTGTCCGATCACTACAGTCCCTAATGAAGAGTCCCTCCCCAGCATCCCAAGAGGCCCCCTTCAGATACTGGAAGGCTGCTATGAGGTCTCCACGCAGCCTTCTCTTCTCCAGGATG
>JANRGW010037249.1:0-37901 GCA_024733675.1 Psilopsiagon aymara
AACAAAGGAACGGATTAGGTATTTTCTTTTTCTTTTTTTTTTTTTTTTTTCCGTTTTGCTTATTCTCCCCTCGCATTCCCCCGAGTTTATAATGGTGCAGC
Organism: Psilopsiagon aymara; assembly: GCA_024733675.1. Classification (NCBI taxonomy): domain Eukaryota; kingdom Metazoa; phylum Chordata; class Aves; order Psittaciformes; family Psittacidae; genus Psilopsiagon; species Psilopsiagon aymara. The sequence continues at coordinate 102 of JANRGW010037249.1, forward strand.
TCCAAAAGGTACTTCCAAAGCCAGCAGGTGACAATATATCGGGTTGGCATTTTTGAACCGAGACTGTACTTTCCCTTTGTTGCATTCTTAAACCGACATCCAAGGCTGATACATTTCAGTAGACTCACATTTTATTAAAGAAAATGAATTGAAGCAGCTTTACACCGTGACTTCAATTACAGTTCAGTAATACAATCAGTGATAAGATCTTATTTGCTATATTCATGAACTCATCAATTCCACTGAAGATCTACATGGGAATATACTAAATATGTATACAAATACTGTAGGTTTAAAACATATGTAGATATACCTCTCCATTCCTGCAGAGTTTCTGGGTTTCAAACAAAGTATGTATAGAAAATATTAAGGGAAAAAAACATTTTGCCTTTCAGTTGGCATCACTGCAGTGACATTTTTACTCAGTCCTTGTGGTAGTACTGACAGCTCCATCATAAAGTTTACCTAGATTCACAGGAATTAGTGGGTTTTCACTTAATTTAAGCTATTACCTCCATGCATGAAATATGCCCAAAAATGTTAAAAACAGCGCCAAAAAGGAAAACCATGATTATATTAACTGGTTACTGTAAGAGATAAATTGCCCGTAACATGATTGTGTCCCTTAATTTACTTCTGAGAACTCTAGCACAGAAGCGCTAGAGTTCTGCCACTGTGTTCACAGTGAAGGACCACTTTAGTCACACAAGTATTTCCTAGATGTAAAATGACAGATAAGCTTTCCAGAGCAGCCCTTTTAAAATAACACCCTTTAATTTACAGTTATTTAATGGGATAATGCATTAAACTTGCAAAATGTGTAAAACACCCTTTGGGACCAGGAAACTGCAATAAATACAGACACACTTGTGTACCCCATCAAGTATTGGCTCATCTGTTTTCAATGAATGACAGGGATTATAGCTGGAGGAAGAGCTTGCACACCGATTTTCCAGCTCTGTCAGCCCTTGTAATGCAAGATATTCTCCCGCTAAACCTTTACCTCAGGAATAATACTTTATTTCAAGAGGAAACATCGCTAGACATGTCCATATAGATCTCCCAGAGGCACTGCCAGTCAAAATTAATAACTTGCACCCTGAAACTGTGGCACCTGGCTGTCACAACAACCACCTTTGGAGTTCACTCAGCAACTAGATCCCTTTCACAGGGCCAGTCACAGACATCCACAGACACTCAACTGTGCTTTCATCTGCATATGAATATAACCAGTTACACCACCTAAAACTGATGACTTGCTGGCATCTCTGCCTGCTCCCTCACCTCTGCTTTTTTCATTGTGATTTAGCAAGAAATATTTTCTACCCTGAGCACATACACGCAAATCAGTCCCTTACACCCTAGTCCATCCACATCAAAACTTACCATTCTCTCCAACTCTCACTGCCACTCGGTTCTTCTAATCCAGTTGTAATAACTTGTTGTCATTCTGTCTGACTGGGACGTTGCTTTTCTTTCCCCTACCTCGTCCACACAGTACAATTAGTGGCTTATCCCGCAGCGTCACTTGCAGGTTTTCTCCTGTGGCTGGATAAGGGGCTAGTAAATGGGACTGCCCTGGATAGGCAGCATCAAGGGGCTGCCTAAATGCAGTTCTTCTAAGAGTCCCTGCTTTACCAGCTAGCACCAATGAGGGGCTTATACAAGCTTTGCAGAAGAAGAAACACTGTCCAGGCTAGAGTTTTTCTGTCTTCCACCCAAAGGCAGGCTGCATCCCAATGCCACCTTATCAGCTCTTCCATGGGGAGAAATGAAGGATCATATCTTTATGCCTTGTATATGCTGGGGTCATGAATAATACATGTCTATGCTCAGACCTGTGGAATCATGGGCACCTGCACCACACAGGAGATAGATGTAACTGCCTCCATTCTACTGCTGCATTTTCAGCTTTGCATTGGCCTCCCCTGTGCTCAGATACTGGGACAGATGCAACTGGCTGATCCAAGCCATCACGGGCCGATGAGCACTGCCTAATACATTACATAGAAGAGGCAGTGATGTGACTGCTGGGAGCTGTCGTTCAATGGCTGTATTCCTGTAGTCATACACAAACTCACATGCACACACACTACATACTCTCTGGTATACCTGACTAAGGTATGACCTGAGGGACACACAGTCTTTTCACAAATACTCCCTTTCGGGCCATCCCTATCACTGATAGAGGCTGTGGAGCTGCAGCATCACAAAAATAAAAGTACAATGCTGAGATGTGGAGAGATGCACACACCAGTCTCTAGAGGCTTAATCTGCCCACAGCCCTCTTCCTCTAGTGGTAGGACTAGATATGTCTGCTTTGACAGGGGCCCCAGAAATGTGCTTCATGGGGTGACACAGCTGGCTCCTTTTTTTCCTCTCAGTGTGTTAACTAAACAATTCTCCCATCATGGGAGACGGTGAAGAAGTCAACTTAAGCAGAGAAGAAACTGAAAGGGTTAAAAACAAATCTGTGCCTCCTCTACTTGGTTAATTCCCCAGCAGCCTGATCCTGTGTTGAGATGATTCAGGCCAGAGAGACTGCCACAGTCCCCAAGGGAGACCTCAGAGAAAAGACTCATATTTCCTGTGCAGGAGGATTAAGTACAAGGCCATTGACAAATCACAGTAAACATCTGGACGTGTGCACTCCATCTATCAAGCCCTAATCCACTAAGTTATTCATTAATGAGTTCAGCAAAATCACAGTGGTTTATATATAGGGTCGGCTGTTTTTTTACATTTTGCTTGGAGGTGTTTTGTACCTGTATCAACAGATTTCTATTTATTGCACAAAGCAGTCTACTGTAGTCTGCTTTCCCTTAATTAATTGTTTAGAATATTTTTTACCCTTTTTTTTAAAAAAAAAAAAAACCAACCCACATTCTGCCAATATTTCCTGATAGCATAAAAAAAACCCCTAAAAAATCCAATAGTTAAAACCCAGCCACATTCCTGCATTTTAGGTTTTTTACAGTTTTAAGCCCAAGTCCCTCTGGAAACTTTCCACCACCACACAGTGATGGAAAAAACATCAAATAGTAATTGATTTTCTTTTCTGTATTTTGTCTTGATTAAAATGAGAATCCCTCTCATTTATCTTCAGAGAGAAAGTAAGCTTGAGTAAATGGTCTGGTTAATTCAAAAGTAATTTGATCAGAACATCCATAATTTACATTGATTGAACAGCAGGAAAGATGCTGAGCACTACCAGATATCAAGCTTATTCATTTAAGCAGACTACTGACATTATACTTTACATCTTGTGAACAAAAACTGCTCTAAGAACGTATAATGATTCATATACTTTAAGTGCACACAACTTGCACACAATTGTGCCCTTAGAAGTCATCTGGTAAGCTTGAATAACACTCCAGTCTGCTCAAAAGCAGACCAGACCATGCAGCTGAGTGCATTGTTTTTCACGCAGCTGTGCCATCCTGTTTCCAGTGACATCTGCAGACTTTGCCATTGATATTGGTGGAATCAGCATTTGGCCCAGAGGTTTATATAAATCCAGCTGTGACAGGACATTTTCAATTCAACCTCAAAGCCAGACTCTGCCAGACAGCATGAATCATCCAAACTTGCAATTTGCAATTTCCAGCCCTTTTGACTTACAATGCATTGCTGTGAGGTAATATTTAACGCAAGGGACTTGATCTTAAAGGGGAAATCTCATTCTATGCCTTCATTCTCTTAAATTCCTGGAGCATATGCCTCTGTCTACCCTAGGTGTTTGCTCTCGTCACAACAGAAGGCCCCAAGTGTTCAGTACCAGCTGTGACAACCCAGTTGAAAACAGAGGAATGAAAAACAAGTGAGCACAATATAAAGGAGCAAAGAATCAAGACCTGCAGAACCACTCAGCTATACCTATGCAATTTTATCTGTACTGCTACTGCAAACAATCTTACAAGTTAATTTTGTTTGCATCAGTGCTTCTGTAGTGGCTGTATTCCATGCCACCATCTATTTCTGTACGCAAAGCATGGTGATCTGGGCAAACCAAATCCTTCCTTATCACTCAATTGAAAATACTTCATTTGCATCCTATGGCTATTGAGCTCATGCTGAAAAATGCCCTCACCAATTCAAAGTACAATATCAGGCCACTCAAGCTGTGAGGAAGAGCACAGGAATAGATAGATCAAAGATTGCATGTTTAGGACAAATAGTTACAGTGGCATGTGGTTGAGGTGAACAGTCACAAGTTGTCAGGTGGCAAATTCATAGTTTTGTAATTCTTACCAGCTATGTGGCTAGTCACAGTCCAGAATCCACTGCGGTAAGTTCTGTCATACACAGGCATAAATTAAACTGCATAGGCTGCTAAAAAAAAAAAGGCTAAATGGCATATTTACAAATGTATATATTTTAAAAAGGAGTGGATTTGCAAAAACACTGAGCGAGTTCATCCAAATTTCCTGATCATTATTTTTTAAGCAGTCACTCAGACTGTTTAAAATAATTCATTCACAATTATTCAATTAATTATTTAATACCCTATATTTAATAATATATTTAATTATTATGTAATTATTTAAGGATACATTCAAAATTACGACTGTATCAAGAAAAATCAAAATATGTGATGCTTAGTCTGGTACAAAATTATTAGTGAATTCTTGAAATTAGTAACTACAGTCTGAAAAGGCTTATATGAGGGGAAACTAAGGTTGAGATCTACTTGTGATTCCCTCACATATAGGAAAAAGCACTAAATTCACTATATTTCTTTGTAAGCGCAGATAATTTAGCCAGCTGCAGGAAAGCATGCTCTACCACAAAAATAGGGTCCAAATGTACTGATGGTTTAAGCAGGATAAGGCCATAAGTGCATCATTAAGTGGATAGGAGCAATGAAACAGCTTTACTTGCACTAAATCTTCAGTGCTGGAGGGGCCTCTGGGGAAGACCTCAACATGAGTACACTATGTTAAGATACACATCAGCTTTTTTTTCGCTGCCTCACCGAACAAAGGGAAGAATGGCAGACCCATCCAGAGGATTTTATTCTCTAAAGCTGTAGCAAAAGAAGCATTCTAGTATGCAAAAGCGGTACAGTGTATACAATAGGTAGCATGGAAAAATATTTGACAGGAATTAAAACAGCTAGCACACAGATGTTAAATAAGTCCTGCTTTGCTTTTCATACTCACCAGTGAAAACCAGAAGAAAGACTACTGAAGTCAAAGAAATGAGATTTATGATGTATCATTGTGGTAATGTGAGCAAATCCTTTGTGTGTGAAGGGGAGAAGGGTAAGGGATAGAAGAATACCGTTTTCTCTTATATATTTGCACGTAGTAGCTAAAGGGAAGGTTTGGCTTGTGAATATACACCGGAGAGGAACAAGCTGCCTGCATTTTGCATAGCTGCTAAACTCCAGGTTGGTGCAGAGCATACTTTTTGTGTGTGCGTACATCCATTTGCTAGGTTCAGGCTACCTTCTAATCCTCTGGACAGTCGAGACAAATTTGGCTTGATAATGGCAATGCACCACATTACTAATTGTAAACCTCTCTTTCTAGAGCTTTGTGTTTCAACTGTGGAAAAAATCACTCCACCATAATGCTTGTTTTAATCAACAAACCAGAATGCAATGAATAAATACTACTTTGTAGTTTAAAATCTTAATTTGTGGTTTTCAAAGCACTACCAGATCAAAACTTTAACAGTATCTAAGTGTCTGCAGATGAATATAAGTGCCAAATTCTAGGAGCAAAGGAGAAGCCAATAAGTGATGTGCTGAAGTCGATGGAGCTAACACAGCTTTGCCCTAGCCAATGAATTGACTTTATACATTTTTTATTAATACTTGAACAGTTAGGTAGTGGAGGTGGTTGCTTACGACAGTGTAAAACTCATCTTTGAGGGGAAAAGTATGACTAGAGAACTTCAATCTATTACATTAAAAAATATGGCATCATAAGGAACAATGCAAAGTAGTCTCAAATTGCACTGAAAGCTCTCTATTGTTATGAGAGCAACCAAAAGCAAGTAAGCATTCAGAAATGGTACATGATGATTCTTACTGCATTAGTTTCTTTCACAGGATGAAAGTGCTAATAATGCCTTCCTTCTCTTCAGAACAGTGAAAAAACAGAGGCAGCTGTCCAGGTAGACATCATGATGTCCAATTTCCTTCATGCTTGTGCTAATATAAAGTTAAACCATCAGGGCCGCATAGCTGTAGTTCACCCCAGTCCTGTTGAGAGCTTCCTTAACAGGAAAGCTGGGATGCAGTGCACAGATGAGTGTGTCCTGCCGTCCTTATGAGTTCTTGGCTGCTGCTGTGACCTGGACACTGCTTTCAAAGCTGGAGGCACCTGCCCCTGCCTGATTTGGAAAAGTAAGCTGAGATAGTCTTATGAATGCAAAGAAAGGCTGCTATGCTAATGACTATTTATCTTGAGTTTGTATCAGCATAATTAAATGTGGTCCTACACACCTTAATCTCTGAGTCTATGTCACCATTTTTTCTTCCTAACCTGAGATATTTGAAGGTAACTTTGAGTCTGCACATGAGCCTTGCACATGCTCCCCAGATACATTTTCTTCATGCAATGGTGTTAAAAGCAGAAGAGAACATGCAAATTCATCAGAATGCGCTCAATTTCCTCTTTGATTTTCTTCAAGTTAACGTCTCCTGTTTGCCCTAAGTTAGGTTCAATAGTAGAAGTGCAGAAGAGAGCAGTGAGGTTGAGAACATAGAGGAAGACTGCAGTGTTGAAGCCATTGGGAACAGGCATTCTGTGAAGAGGTTGTAGGAAGAATGAGCAGCAGTGGCTACAAACTGGCACTGGAATAGGGTGGAAAAAGAAGCAGCCAGATTAGGGAACCTACACGAGACACACCTCAACTGACCATTAGGGCCATTATAGAGTACCACAACATACCAGTAGTGTCCTCAACCTTAGTATTACCTGTTTGCCTCTTCTGACATCCCTGAAATCTTGCCTTTCAAGCCCAGCAGTGTTTTCCCAACATGAAAGGGTGCCACATGTCCAGCAGCCACCGAGGCTTGCCCACTGCTGCAAGGAGCAGGTTTGGAATCTAGCCTGTTCTGCCTAGAAGGAGATCACTGCCCTTGTGCCACTTCTCTGCCATAGGCCAGAAACAGAGATCATGAAATATAGAAATTAGTGGTAGAAGATTCTTCTTCCAGATAATCAGACTATTATACCCAGAACTATCTTGATTTGCATTTTAGCTTACAGAGAGGAACTACAGATGCTACTTTTATTCATTTAAACATTAATCCTTTTTTATATTTTACTAAGTCACATGCTTCAACACCTTTAAGCAATAAATTTTACATACCAAAAGTATGTTACATAAAAACTTATTTCCTGTGCTATGTTTTGCATTACAAATATATTTTAATTTCATGCAATGCTTTCTTGTTCTGCTTCTGCCATTCAGGACAAGTAAGAATTCTGGACCAGTCTTCAGTGCACACTATTTTACATGTCCCCAAGCTCTACTTCCTCTTCTCTGGTCTGGAACATTTTTTTTATGCTCTAACTTTGAAAAAACACGTGTTGTCAGGATCTGCCACATTTTCAGTGATGAGGGGGAAAAAATCCAGAGGGATTCTCTACAGAAAGAGTAAAATTCACACAATTTTCTTTAATCCATCTCTGTTTGCCTGCAGTGAGACACACTCTTCCTTTTTGAAGAAACAGAATGAAGGTTTTCTAATCTTCTGGCCTACCAAGAATCCAAAATTTCCTCAAAACACACCTCAAAAGCAAACTGTGTTTTCAGGGGCTCCAGAGGGGGAAAGGATGCCAGATACAACAGAAAAGGGAGGAAACTAATTGTTAATTTTTCTCTCTGCTTCCCATTACAAAGGTGGTGACTTATTTAATACAGTCACTACAGGCTTTTTACTAGTTTTCTCAGAACACCATTCAGAGCAGGTCACCACTCAGTTGATCTCTCATCATGGTACATGGGGACACATGAGGACATTTCCTTAGGCACCAAACAGAAAGACTTTAGCCAGTGAGGTGACAGACAGCAGGGACCATCACATCCAACACACAGACATGCAGAGGTTAACACAGTAAACTAATTACCAGCCGCATGATGCTTAGGTAACACTTCTGGCATAGGTAACAGTGCATCTGTGGTCCCAGGCTGACCAGGATATAATAGCCTGTAGATGTACAAATGAGTTTAGCATCCCAGTAAAGAAGGCTGAGTGGTAAAGAAGTCAGGATGAACAAGACACATAAGCTATTCAAGGCTAACCTATTCAAGAGTAACTCTGATGAGTTCACAACCACTCTGATGATACTTTCAAAATAGATCATTATCTCTATGCATAAACCCCCAGGCTCCACCTAGGAAGCATGTCATATTCTCCATTCTCCTTTCAGCATATATCCATCCCATGTCTAGTGTTCACAGGCAAGAGCTTTAAAGGCAGAGACAACAGTTCTTGATCTTCTGACCTAAGCATTTCATGCCATTCTGGTGTCAAGGTGATGCAGCCAAAATGGCTTTCCAAAAAAGGAATACCAGAGCATCATGTATAGGGCATACCTACAGTGGCTTAATATTCAGGTGCTGCTTTTTCAGCGGAGCAAAAAGGAGAAGCAGTCTGGATATGGACCAAAAAGTAAGTGAGGACTAGGCGGGACACAAAGCAAGAAAAAGAGTCAGATCCTGGGCTGCAGCACCAGGCCCAGCTGAATGGAGAGCAAAGAAGCACTGGTCTGGGTGGAGATATACACAGACCTTGTATAGGATGTTATTGTTTCTGTTTGGACACATTTCTGTTGGCACATTCTTGTTTTGGATGAGGCAGTGGATATAGCAGTCTAAACAGCCCAAAGAGCTTAGCAGATGGCATCAATTGAAATGCACATTGTTTTCACACCTTTGTAACTTTTGAGCTTTCTACCTGCCAGTCAGCCCATCTGCATCATATATTCTATCTCCACATCACAAGGAAAACTGAAATACAAGGTGTCTATGGAAGCATACCTTGTCTTCCAGGCACATATTTGTCCCCTGAGCATCAGCTGAACAGCATAGTGCCATGATGGTACACATGCAGAAAAGTCACCTGTTCTTGTTTCTTGCACAGGATAAAGAAAACCTGACAGGAGACAGACAAAGGAAAATCTTGAGATGAGGTACTTAAAAGAATAATAAATGATAATAAAATAATAAATGATAAATGATGAAAGTAATAGATTTTAATAAATGATAAAAATAGTTAATGGTGATTCTGAATCTCTCAAACGCATTTCCTCTGTTGTTGATAAAAACTAGTGAAATTCCACACACGGAATCTCACGTGGATCTCACGTTGTCTGGAATGGGGAGTAACTGGGAGACAGAATTTCTTCCACAGAGTCCTAACTTTTTTTGCCTTTGAAGTCAGATCTCAAGATCCAAGGAAGACACATCTGAGCTCTAACTGATCTTCTATACAATTTGCAGCTGCTTGAGTCTGGTCCTTTTCAGGACATAAGTTAGATGTTTACTGGTACCAGATAATGATCCACAGAAAAGGTGCTGTGCTCAATGCCTAAATCCTTCTGGAGTTTGTATTAGTAAAGAGAATGGTTTTGGCAGATGAATACATGTTGGGTCACTGTATTTCAGTGTGCACATGCACACACAGATAACAAAAAGTGAATCTGCTTTTCAACGACTCAGGACTGGCAAAAAGCTGCTTTTGTTGCTGATGAAAACAAAGAGGATTGGTCAACCCACTGGCCTAGAAGGGCTCCACAAGCTGACTCAATTTTCAAGACAGTGTGCTGTCAACTTTTACCCCAAAGAGCACTAGACTTGAAGTCTTATTCTAGGATAGTTTACTCCTGCTGATCAAGTAGAGAGGTAGGATTCCCTTGATAGTTCAGTCATTTAATGAGTTTATTTATAATACTGGAGACCTGAATACAAGCTATAAAATGGTACTATCTTCAGCTGAACTTTCAGTTTCACAGGGACACAAACCTTTAACCCATGTCTTTGGCAGCAAAAATACCACCTCACATACTTGTACATTTGCAGTTTCTTTACTGTCCAACTAAACCCTATTATCCAGACAGACAGGCAATGGCATATCCTATCTGGCAGCCTTAATCAACTGGCAGCTAAGATTTTGGGGAAACCATCTGGCAATAGCCAAGATTAAAGCTTCTTCCTTAGCACCATGATTAGGAGGGAATGCCCACCCACAGAAAGGGTGCTGAGGAAGGAACGTGTGCAGCTCCTGGGGGACAGCCAGGCAAACTGGACAGCAAAGATTCTTTTCTTCTGGAAAGCAGCATGCCAACCAGTGGTGATGCTGGACTGGTGCAGGCCAAATGCTGTCAAAACCCATCATGCTTGGAGCTGAGTCCTCTTTTCTAACAGTATCAGCCTTATTCCCACAAACAGGCAGAACAGAACACATGAAAACAGCATTTACTGAAAAGCATCAACCAAATCAATACAGGATCAACCGAGGACATTAGCTTTTGGCACCTTGCCTCTTTCTGACAAGGAAGTGATTTATTTACAGCACCAGCCCCGCTACGGATCCGAGACCTCCTTACTGTATCGAGCAGCATAATGACTTTGGAAAAGAACCACCAACACACTCTTGCCATCTTCTGGGCAACGCAAGGAAACACTGTTAGACCTCAAACCAATATCACTGCTCAGTCTCACCGCTTGAGATTGTCAACTATGCACTGTGTGAATGCTGCCCACTCAGGATCCACAGCAAAAGGGAAAACCTAAGGGGCTCTTTTATAGTGGTTGCTCTTTCCTTTTTTTTTTTTTTCTTTTTTTTTTTTTTTTTGTTGGTATGGGAGGAAGAAATGCACTCAGGGTTGCTTTGGCTCAGATGGTTGGTTCACTAAGGTGCTTGACCTTTGACAAGGCAAGAGCGAGCTGCTCAGAAACTGTCTATAGCCTGTTGGCTAGTATCTGAAAAAAATGAAAAGAAAATATCTATGCTTGCATCTGCTCAAAGCCTGGTTATATCTGAAAGCAAAACATAATAGCTCTGAATTCAAACAGCAAAAACTTATGCAGCACTTTGGAAAGCTGAAGCTGGTGGGACCCAAACCCCTCTGTGATTCCTTCGCTAAAAGAGGCGTTGAATTTGGTTTATGCCATGCAAAGTTGAGGGTATAAAAATCAGTTTTCGTTTTGGTGATGATCACCCATAATCCTTTTATAGTCAATGGACAGAGTTACACATACTTCAAAAGCAATTTCTGATATCTATACTGGACTTCAGATGGTGGGATCACCCTCAGCACAGTGATCAAAGAGAGAACTTTGGTGGCTATGTTGACTGAGATTATTAATTTATAGAGAATTAAGCAAAGTGCAACTGTTGAAGCAATTTAGTGAAAGAGATTTACAAGCAACAAACAGGACTAAAAGCCTCCTTAGCCATGCAAATTGCTATTTATGAGCTGAACAATCTACATACCCTTGGGAGGAGCAGGGCCTAAAGCAAGCTTTGTATAGAACTGTACCCACATTCCTAGTTCACTTCAGCTGTTATCCACTGACTGGCACAGATAGCTGTAGTCAGCCAAAACTGAAGTTACCAAAAGCTGAAACACAAGGAAAGAGAGATTCATTTTCTGTTAAATGCCATTGTCTATTCCAAAAAGATGTGCATATTAATGCTAAGGTCTCAGTGCTAGGGTATCAAACTAGTACTCACTGACAGAAAATCTGTGCAATTTATGCAGTTGAGCAAATAGTAATGGTCTAAAACAAAGTACTTCACATCCTAGTTAGAATCTGAAAATTTGGTCTTACCATTTTTGTAACTCTTTATGTAATGAGTGGAGTGCTCAAAAATGCTTCAGCAGGAACACTGAATGTGAGGCTCCAGAAACTCTGTGAACATACTCTGATTTCCTCTGCAAAAATCCCATGCTGTTATATTTTGGCTGGTTGCATTTCCGTATTAATTGGAAAGCCAAAAACTGGACCAAGCAACCAGTACAACTGAGCACCCAAGCACAGACAAGCAATTTTCACATCTGTCCTCAGATCAAGTGGTAGTTGCTAAAAAGAAATTTGCAATTTGCTTTAACTAATGTAACAATTGTGTTATAAACTAAAAGGGGAAATTTGTTGACATCATAGTGTTTCTCAAACCTATTCATCCATATTCTCTTGAAGAATTTCCAGTGGCCTATATAAACTAGGGAAAGGCTTATGCAATGAGAACAAGCAGAAAACAATGTCACCAATACCCTCAGCATCAGGAAGCTGCAGTGCGCTTGGCACTCTTGGAGAGGAATGCATAAATATGGGAAAGCAGTTTTCATTCTCAGAGACAGGTTCCTAACCAGCCAGACCTAACATGAAATGAGGAGGTTCCACACCCTCCATATGCTCTGTGCCTCTTGGGGAGATCTGACTTTCAATACGCTGAACGAGAGGAAGCCTGAGAAGCGGGAGGAAATGAGGTATGCCTTGGAAATAATGCTTTCAACAGAGCAATACTGTTTCTTTTGTGGCAAAACATGAGGCATGTCCAAGTTGGCTCTTACTCCCTTCATTTATAGTCCATCAGCATAGGTTGTTGAAATAGCTCTGGCTTTCAAATGCTTCCTGGATGCTTACCTAAGAGCCAAACCTGTCTCCTCACCTCTTAAAACATGTAGCCTGATGATGTCATCATGGCTAGATTGTAGGCAATCAGCAGGCCTCGCAGCTTCAGCGATTTCCACTGATGCGTGTAAAAGGGTCTCAGTGCCACAACAAAGAGGCAAAGGAAGTGTAACTGGAAGTGAAGAATAGACCGGGGCCATGGATCTGTTCTTGGATCTGAAAAGCAAAACACACAGCCAAAGCTGGCACATCTCATCCACTGTATGGCAGATATATTTAATGACTTATTTATGCCTTCTGGCAAAAAGAAAACTGGTATCACATACATCTGTACAAAGCAGTGCCACAGTCCTTCTCATTCCCTAGAGCTCCATACACCAGCCTCCACTAAAAGGCTTTAAGCACATTTGGGTTAGGACTGTAGTATTAGAAGACTGTTGAGCACCAGCCTTCTGCAGAGCAGGAGTGAACAGACCTTTCCTGTCCTGAGCTGGAAGACAGGCTGCAAGACTGTCCCCCACACAGGCAAAAGAAGTGGTTCAGGACACATGCAGCAAGGATGCACTGGACAAACCAAACTGTTCCTGGCTTTTCAGGAGTGCAAATCTTAACAGCTAAATGATAAAATTGTTTCAATCACTGGTGCTATTTCCTTCCTGCCCCACAATGCTCAGGACTGTGCCGCTCAGGAAATGACGCTTCACTTGAAAATGAGAGAATGCTTCTCACTGCTAAAATTGCTCTTCATTCCTACCAAAGGGAAGCTTAACAGATTATCTGCCATGGCACCTCTTCCTAATCCTGCCTTATCCCTGACCCAAAGAAATGCAGGGCACATTAAACCTCCCAAAGCGTCCCAGTTCCCATTCATGATTTCTTCTCCTATTCCCATTGTGGTCACTGCCCTGCTAAACTCCTTCAGCATCTCAGTTTTCTTCCTGACCCACCAGTCCCAAGCCCCTGACCCTTCTCACTGTTTTAACCCCAGCATCCTTGCAGAAATCATCTGTTGAATTTTAGTACTTGGATCAATGGTGGGTCCATGGGCCTCAGGATTTTTTTTTTTTAAGGCCCACATGACTCTGTTAATCCCAACCCCTTCTAAACCTCCCAGTTCTTTACTATCCGTGTTATCATCTGTGTTAAGAGCTCTTTGATATTCCACTTCTGGATTTAACAGGTAGTCAGAAGTCCCAAAACTCAATTTAGACTCGCATCTGAAATTCAAGGTTTGAAACATTTACAGCCTGAGTACTATGCTCCATGTCTTGCTCCTGTCAAAGCCACCTTGCAAGCTTGCCCTTCTACCTTCATGCAATTTTGTGGCCTTTTTTTATATCTAGGGATCCAACAGAGCCTTGTGGGACCAAAGTGGACTTGTAGAACCTCTAGCCATTTAAGATTGAAGTCTAACTGCAAAAATGTCAAATTGAGGACTAGTTTCTGCCAATATTTCATTTCATAATTGTTTTTACTGGCATCACAAGGAGTTTAAACTTCAAGTATTAACTCTTTGGTCTACTAAGCTTTCCCATGGCACATAAATATGCTTTATAAAAAATTTCAGTTTCTTTAATGTTCCAGACTTAACACACAATCCTGAGCACATACTGCTCATCCTGCCACAGGCCTGTTGTAGATTGAACAGAAAGCTGCTAAGAGTTCCCAACTCTGGGCAGGAGAAATCCCCTATGCCTTCATTTCTTACAGCTGGAAGTGTCCCTGAGATGCATTTCAAGACTTGAGGGAGGTTTGTGATCATGGAGAAGGAAAAGTGAAAATCAGCCTAGTGAAAAAAATGAGGGCTCACATGAGGATCATGATCCCTATAGGTTTGTTCTTCATGATCATGCCTTTTATGTGGAAATTCCTATTTAAGACAGCAACTCTACTTACCTCCACTTTCAAGGACCCAGTTGTAGAATTCCTGAGTTTTCTGAAAGTTGAAGCCATCACAAGTTCTGGAAAGAAATTAAAATTAGCATTCCCCAGAAGAGGTTAACCCCATTTATCCTATCCTTGACTGAGCTTTGAATAAGGAGGCTCCTAAGTCAAGGGCTCAGAACTACAGGTAATGAAAATAGCTTGCTCTCTGCTGAAGTTGAAAAGTTGGGCCGGGATTAGTCATGTTTAAAAAAGGAGAGAAGAGAACCCCCCTGTAATGATTAGCTGTTTAACTGGTATTTCCAGATTTTGATATTCTATTGAAGTTTCACCTCTAAAAATACTCTGAGAATCTGCATATGAAATGCCCAAGCCAGGAACCCTCTGCACCTTGTTGGGAAGTCAATCACGTGATATTTTTTGTAAAGCAATGTAGGCACAATATTCATGCAAGGACACACACCAGGTGGCACAACTGCATCCTTCTGCAGGAGATTGCAGAGATTCACAATGCTAGCAGGCAGTTTTGGATAAATTCAGGACTGCTGCTGCTCCAGAGATGTTAACTGAGCTGTGTTGGTTGTTTGGCTTTCTGAGGCCCAGTATATACATTAAGGTTGTTTTGCTTTATCTTGTATATATTCTATATTCTGTACTTTTGACTTGGCACATCTGGATAAAACTCATTAAAATTAACAAAGTTTTTTTGTATACCAGTTGTATACAGATTTAATCTGGCGAAACAGAGCAAGCATCAAAATTTGCTATACCTACACCTCCCTGTCTGCAGACCACACAGACTGACGTGCAACTGCACACACAGCGTAGTGTCGGTGACAGAAGCATACTTGCACAGATTTCTGTCCTGCAGTCAGTCATTGCAGTCAAACACATTTTTGGTGTGTTTCTCTGACGCTTACCCCGAGACCCTCAGCACAAGTACGTTTCATAGGCGTCCTCACGCCAGACACACACCCCCTTGTAATCCGGGCAGGATCTGCCAGCAGGGGGATTAGTCAGTGATTATCAACTGGCTCAGAGTCAGTCCGGCAGGGATTTCATACAGTTACATGCCCTCAAACACCCATAAGCATTCCAGCTCACTCCAGTCCACTTCCTTTGCTTTCCCCAAACTGTATTGAACAGGAAAACCCAGGAAGCAGGAACAGACTTACCCCAGCAGAGCCCTGTTTTGTGTCATCCTTCCTTCAGGGGTGTCCTCAGCATACAGCTGCTGCTCCTCTCGCTCTGGGCGCAAGTGGCAGAAAAACAAGAAGCTGCAAGAATCTGTGCCAGTAAGCAGACACTGTGCTCAGCTTTCTTCTCTGCAAGTGAGGTGAGTACATCACCTGTTGGGTCTCACACAGATGTGGATGTGGTGGATCTTCACATCTCTTAAGGACGATTCAGAGTCTCCCAGCAGTACCCACCAGAAATCCACTAGGCACCATGGTGTTATCTCATAACTATGCCAGAGCAGAGGTTACATCATATAATGTTCCCCCTCCCTCTCTTGACTTCCTACATGATGTATCAGGTATGGGGACTGGAAAGAGGTAGAAAATGGATGTGGAAAAGGACTGGGATTCCACAGGAGTGAACCACTGACCTTTAGTGTCATTCTTGGGAGCCTGGCCAAGTGGGAACCAGGACAGCATTTCTTCTGCAGGCTTCTTCAGGACGTCGTGACAGCTTTTCAAACAGTAAAAGATGAGGAATCATGCCTGGACAAGACCCTGGAAAATAGTCTGTTTGGAGCACTCCTTCAGCCCATCACAAGGGGCTGTCAACGAGCCTTTTATGTGCCCAAAATGCATCCAAACCACAAAATGAGGGAACAGAGAATGGTGGGAATACCAACCAACTCACTCACTGAGGGAAGACAGAGTAAACTCAGCTGGAGTTACCCTTCATATCAATCCTCTATTCCTAAAGAAGCTGCATTTACTTTTTTATTTTAAGATATATGAAAAAGTTTGAGGAGTTTCTTGGAGATCTGAAGTTTCCTTCTCTGTTTATTTCTGGCAACCGTAGCAAGGAAAGACATAAAGAGCCTTAGTCAGCAGTGGCTCCAGTCAGTAGCTAAAGTGCATGTGATTCCGTCCCATAAGGAGGTACCTGTGCAGAATCAGCACCCTGGCCCCATCCCACCAAGAAACAACAGAAACCCAAGTGCTGGGGTTCTGCTTGGTCACCTGAGGTGTACCTGCACCTGGGTGTAGATATGCCCTCTTATTTTCCCAGTGGTCACAGCTTATTAGCAGAACTCTGAAAAAAAGAGGGTAGTGTCATACCTTGTGCCACTGTGTTGTGTCTGTCACCAGACTCATCACAAGCATCTCTGAAGGGCAAAACACCAAAGATTAGCTTCTGAAAGCAGGATAATTAGTTTCATTGAAACACATCACTTGTTGATGCTGCTGGGCAACTATTGGGTTTCCATGACTTGTGGAAGCTATAAAACAAATTAAACAGGTACTTTTGGAAAAGGTGATTTGGGTGTAGGGTCTGCATGTGGTGGGGTGGTGAGAAAGGCAACCCAGTTTAGGAGAAGGTTTGACTGACCTTTGGTATCCTCTTGGTGTTTTTTTCTGATCCAGGTTGCTGTTGATTTAGGATCAAGGAGACAATGACAGTGAACTTTACATACCATTTTTTTACTTCCTATAAAGTCCCTTTCTTGAAGTTCCTAATTACTCATTAACCAACAAGTTTCATCTCTAAAGTTTTGATGCTCAAGTCCTTGAAAATATTTGCTGATTTATCTGTGTGAATAAATGGAAGTAACATATCAGACCAGACTTTCCTATCCGTCCATTATGTGTAGATGGGACTGTATTTTGTTACTCCTATCTGGTAACTTTAAGTAATGTTTGTTGAGCTATTTAGGTTGATTATGAAACTCGGAATTACAGACAAAATTTTTCCATCAACCACTTTTACCCTGGTGAAAAAAAATTCAAAGTGAATTTTCTCAAACATGTTTCATTCAGGGCAAATTAATTTATAGTTCACGTAAACTGATTATTTATTTTTTTAAATACCATGAAGCATATTTCAGTTTTTAAAAACCTGCCCCGTTCTTGAAGTATTCCCAGTGGTACTGTTGCAGGTGTTCACTAGCATGGCTGGCAGATGGAGCGATGACATCAGTAACGTGGTACTTTTACACTCCAAGAATGGGTGTCCTTTGATGGATGTCAGTACAACTGTGAGGGTAGCTCTGTGGGGACCATGAACAAAAGCCATTGGGGCTTTCAGTTTCAGCCAAAGAACAACAGAAAAAACATTGCTCCTTCACTGAAATAGTATTAAGGGAGCTATGACTGCCAAAGTGAATTGGGCTTTTCATTCAGTGGCTTGTCAAGTAAAAAGGGTATTGCAGGAATATGGATTACAGACATAGTAATAACCAACTCAGTTACATACAATATGTGACAGCTCAGAAAAATTAATCAGAGATTGAAAAGATTGCTTATTCTAACTATTTAAATCCTGGGTATCTCCTGCATGCAACATAGGTGTTTGACACAAAAACACTATCAATAACAAATATCAACAGCAAAATAATTCTGACAGCTTCTAGACAATGCAGGTTTTGTTATTTGGTCCTCTGATTGCTATTGCTTCCTAATACTAAAAGCACAAGTTAATAAAACAGACCTACTTCAATATTTGAGAAAGTTTCATCTAGATATCATGGCTACATCATGGTGATGCCCTCAACAACATAGCAGAGGCTTATCAGATCTTTCATGCCTGCGTTCTTTGCTTTTCCTACCTATACTTCATAGAAAGTAGATGTATAGTGGTACACATCTAAAGTCTAAAACCTTGTGGGTTCTAACTCCATCTCTGGTAGCAACGCTCTTTGTAGCTGTGAGCAATTTAATTATCTATCTCTCTTAGATCAAAATTGCTTATGCGCCGTAAAACTATTTTAATATAGATAAAATTGCTTAAAAGATCAAGTAATTGCATCAAGTTTAAGACCTATTTTTTATTTTTCCAATCTTAAACCATTACTGTGTTGTTATTTTAGTCAGCCACTGAATCCAGGCCAAGTCCTATAGGGCAGAAAAGTCTCAGATGCAATATCCCGTTTATGCTCATTTCCACAGTGTTACAAAAGAATAAGCCACACTCATACAACACCAATAATCAACATTAAATCTGACAAAAATAAATGACTAAGTTCACCAATGAAGCAAACTTTTTTTATCAGCTTCTAAACTGCAGGGATGCATGTGGTGATACTGAAAACAGTGAAAGATAAGATCTCTTCTGCAGCAAAAGAGACCTTTAAGTGATATCACCAGCCTGCTGAAGTGAACAAAACACCAAATAATAGCAAGAGGAATTTCAAGCTGGGTCGAAGAATATCTAATCAGTTAAGTCACCACAGTACACCTTTTAAGACTTGAGGTGACCAGATACCCTCTAATCTTACATATAACTGGCCCTTGAAAAACTTGAATGGCATCAAATTCGCTTCAAGTGTAATTTAACTGAACCAAACATCTTAACTGTTCTTTGCACACAGGTATTCATATGCAGTGTTTTATATGCAGATATTTAAAATTATTTGTAATTTATGTATGAAACCTAGGTCACCTGACCAGGGATGAAATCCAAAGAAAGATGTGACCAACTAGTTTGCAGGATACATCTCAGGTGGCACTTTCCTGACCAGCTTCATCTGGCATAGAGGGTTCTGGAGCTGGAGAAAGGTTTCAGTAAGTTGTAAATGTCAGAGCTGTGGATGCAACAGCACAAGAAGGAAGGGAAAAAAACCCCACCCAAATCTCTCATATCTACCTCTGCCTTTTTGCTAAAAAGGTCTAAAGCCACTTATGAGATAACATACCTCCTCGGGTGAGTGCATCTAAGTCATGAGAAGTGAAAGGACAGGATCAGATTGTCAGCACTACCAGCAGATGAAGCACTACCTTGCTCCTTGGCAAGACTGTCCTCCAAAGAACATTCTGAACTTCTGAAATGGCATATTCATGAGCATATTTGTCAAGAGAAGTTCATGTAATCTCCCCTACTACACAATCTTTAACGGTCACCAACTTTCAACCGCTAAAACAGCAACTGGTTTTATGAGTACTCTCTCAACAATGGGTAGCATCACAATAGATATTTTTACAGCAGTAGAATTTCCTACAGAATAATAATTGAATAACTTGGCTTGTTTTGCTAATATGGAATTACCAACTCATATGTATTTCTAGAGAAATGCAGTGATTTCAGGTGACAATCAATCACCATTAATACAGTCTGAAAACCTAAACAGACTTTTCAGTATGTCTGGAACTAGATCACAAACCTCTTGTACACGAAAAAAACCCAAACTCATACCTAATTAGAGCAAATAGAAGCCTTTAAGATGCACAGTGAAACAGATTAAGAAGCTGCTTCTGGCACGGGGTTTCTCCTTGATTGCCTCACTTATACACCATGCAACCAATTGCACAGACCTTGGAAGGTTTAGCACAGATTACAGGAAGAAAGGTTTTGGCAGAAGTACTGAGCAGCCTGTCTCTACACACAGGACTGAAAGATTACAGCAGCTCTTGTGTAAAGTAAGTATCAGTCTTGGTTGTCGAATCCTGAAACATCCCTGTCTGAAAAAATAAGTTCCCAAACAATTTCTAGGCCTAGAGAACCCAGAAACCTTTGACTTTAATGTCAAAATCTACTGATCATTCATCATGTCTTGAATCAGTATTGTTTCACACTCAGACTGTGACTGGAAATGAAGAGTCTTGATGCCGATTCCAGTCATCATTCAAAAACCTCACAGAAACCACCTGAAAAAATATGTCTTATTAAAAAAAAAAAACCAAAAAACAAAAAACAAACCAACAAAACCCCCCAAAAACAAACACCAAAATGAAACAAAAACCAAAAATTGCAGCATTTAGGGATGTTATCAGCAACAAGGTTTTTATGCTAAGATCTTGGCCAGAAGTGAGAAGCAAAAAGAAAGAAAAGGTAGAACTGATGAGCTTTCATTTAGACATTAGGCTGGGGGTTATCTCACCTTGTTTTACATGCCCAGCTGGGGGTTATCCCCCCTTGTTTTACATGCCCAGTTCTGAACTAGTGACTCCAGGACTCAGCACAGAGAAATAGGATCCTCTAGTAACCTACTTATCTGCCTTAACTTAGATGTCAGTCTTAGACAGAAGTTGCCCTCTGGACATGCCTCTCTCTATTTGCTATAGGAATCACTGATCATAGAATCATAGAATAGTTTGGGTTGTAACGGACTGATGATGAATTCTGAATCAGGGCAATAAAACTGGAGGAAGGAATTCCAACCCAAGGAATGGCAGGAATACTGTTCTAGTCCTACAGCTTTACAAAGCACACAGAATGAAATAGTTTTTTTCAGAGCTTCTCATATAAGCAGCATAGTCTCCAAAACCAGACTTCATAGCATCTACAATATGCATGAGCCATGGGCAGAATATATATTTAATTGCTACTGCAAGTAATGCAGTATCCACATAACAAGATTACAGCAAAGTAGTGATCTGTGGCTGATCTGTGGTTATCTTATCCAAAATTATGACCTCTGTCTCATTTTCCCATCTGAAATCACGGGAATACAAAACCTTTATAAACCTCAATCTTTGTAATACTTCAGTGTTTCAGGTCTTTGGGGAATTTCCCTTTGCCATTTCACTCCCACAGAAAACCACCAGCAGCACTGAACTGAGAAATTAATTTTGACCAGCTGTTCCTATCTAAGGGAAAGTACATAATAGTACCTGTCACTGAGCATCCACTGCCACTAGAGAATGGATTTTCTTTTCTTTTCTTTTGTACCCAACCTTCTGATATTCTTCTCCTATGTGCACCTGGCTGATCAAACACAGCAGTCATACTAGATGCTACACCAGAGGCTGAAGAGAGTTATAAGCAGTGTAAAGATTTTGTGCAGGCTACCTACAAATGGCTGGGGTTGCCAATATGGGAAAGAAGATGCTCTTGCAATTGAAATGCTGACGTTAGAAGCAAGTAATGTGTATTCTGGTTCTGAAATCAGATGCTTTGAATTCCTACAGCAACATCTATAAGCCTCATGGGGATTCTGAAAGTCTAAGACATCTCTCCGTCTTCTTGTTCACCTGGCAGATACCCGTATCATCTTCCCTTTGCAAAGATGTCTACATCAAATTAGTCATACCTAAATCACTCTGTGATACCACCATGCTTTCATCCCCTTCTGTTTCAGCCCTATGCCTGGAGAAATCTCCCCACACAAAGTAACATGGATATCGTCTCACTCCTTTTCATCTTCGCATTTTTCGATCTACTTATGCCTGCAAATCACTGGCATGTGGAGGTCAACAGCAACTGCCAATTTAGGATGTCTCCTTAATTCTTACCACTTTAATTTCTATTCCCATTTTCCCTACTCCTACTTTTATCCAGCTCATATCTGCAAAGCATTTGATTGTGTCTAACACATTGATTGCAAGCTTGCATGGTTCAATTCCCCATGTAGTGACGACCAAAGTACTTACAGTAGCAATAAAAATTGAGGATGCAAAATCCCCATTCTTCCTTTAATGATGTGGTACATCTGCTCCCAGTGATCTGTAAGCCAACTAGAGCAGATATTTATAGGAGCCAGAAAATGAGCAATTCAACTTTCCAACCTCTACTGTTAAATCGTGTAGCCAGTAGGTAATACATAATGCTCTGATCTCTGTCCTTATGATGCAGTCACCATTTGGAAAAGAGCAGACACCGTCCTGAAATTGCCTTACATTTATAATAGCAAAAAAATATTCAGTTTTGTTATGGCCCATCCTTAATCTTCTACCTATGCACGGTCTGTGTGAAATAGAAGACTTTGCCTTGAGTTAATATAATAAAAGACATGGTGACATCAAATCTTTACTAAGGCAACATACCTTCATTCAAACTGAAAGAGTGGCAAATTTCTCACTGGGGAAGACTTTTGCTGGACTTTATATACCATTCTCACAGCAATGAAAACAGTGTGGATGATGACTTGGCAGGGAGGAGGAGATTCGATTCTATGCTGTTCCTCCTCCATTTATTGCAGAAAAAGTGATTCTGATTCCAGAAGACTCCTTAGCCTGGTGGGGAATCAGTTAATAACCAGCAAGGCCATATGCAGTCGAAGAACTGCAGAGCTGCATGGTGAAGTGCATGACGTGAATCCTTCGTAACTCCCTGAGGTGTTATGAAGCTTAATTACTGTTTACATGTGCTTGGAGATTTTCAGCTAAAAGACAATATGTTCGTGGGAAGCATCATTAATATCACTATTGCTGTTGGCTACTACAGTCCCCAGAAAGGTGATAACGAATTAGCTAGAGTTCTCCCTTCTCCTGCTGCAGTATGCAGCAGTGGGAAACCTACTGTTTTCCAGTCCCCTGCACCAGCATTACATACCAAGGAAAGTTAACCTATCCTATCGTTAAAGGTCTGGTCACATTTGCAGACTATAGGCCAAATCTTAAGGGATGATGAGGACTGTGAATCCTGCTTTGGTAGCTGGATTTCAATATATTTCAAGCTGCAATATATTTCAGCCTTCCTTCCTATCTTCACTACTGTAAGAAGTTTGGGACTGGTACATTCAGGATTGTATATGTTTCTGGGTTTTCAGTTTTGTCATTGCCCTCCAGATCTTTAGGTCCAAATTTTCTATATACCAGTATAGGAAAAATACTCTTAATGACAGCTTATACTCCCAACTGGAATTCTACACACTACCCTCCTTAGAAGAAAATGCTGAACTCTGCCACAGGAGATACAACGCAGTACAAAGCAGACACTGACATGGAAAGAAAGACTATTTCTGAGTATGCAGATCACATACCTCTGTCTCATTTGTTTGCTCAAAAAAATGGATGATGTATAACTTGTTCCTTTCATGTTTAACATATCAAGGAAGCCTTTCAAATGACTTTCTGTCATGAAGAGAATTAGACAATTAAAACATGATATAATGACTGTGCAGCTAGCAATGGACAAACTATTAGTACAAAGAAAGCAGATAGAAGAAAAAGAACCTGGTTTTGGGAAAAAATGCTCATATGGCTCACAGCTTCCTTAAGGCTGAAGAGAGTCTAACTCAGAATAATATGCTGAGCCCCAGGCTGAGCATATAAAGTGGGTGAGGCAGAAGCACAGATTTAAAGGTTTCCCTGCAAAAACGTATCCAAAGGTGAGCATTTAGGACTCTGAAAAGGCAAAGCATGTTGCTAGCACAAGTAGTCATCAGGCTGATTTGAGCAGTACCTACTCACCCTCCAGATAATTCACCAGTAGGGCATTCCCTCCCCACTTACAAATAGATTTGCTTGGGGATTTCACAGCTTCATCTGCCCAGCTCTGTTCCCCAGAATTAATGGCTTAGCCAAAAAACAGCTGCAATAGTAAAAAAGGGATGAGTGAAAGGCTTAATGAAACATCTGAGTGCTTACTGGGATGTTGGTGATATGGCAAGAGAATTCACTCAGCAGTGGAGGGGAGGCAAGAAGGTTTCCACCCCTGTGAGAGACACTGATTAGTCACAAAGAGGGTAGACCAGCTGTGGTCCTAAATTAATAGAATAACCCATCCCCTTGGCAGAATCAGGGAATCACCTCTGTTGGGTCTTTTATAAGTCAGTTAAATGGATTATTCAGAGATATCATGTAGATTTTGGGCAAACATTCATTCCCTGTGAGATACCTGGAACTCAGCCATATATGCCAGGGCTCAGTCGTGGACTAGGGAGTGATGCCAGTCATCTTATTAGCTGAGCCTTTTCTTTGCCATGCAGCCATGAGCCTTTATTCATGTCTTAGGCACTACAGTCTCTTCTTCTGTACCTAGGAACATCAAACAGCCGCATCTGCTACAGAGACAATCTGTTTAAAATGTCAGCATAAGTTGGCTTAGCAATAATGGCAGGATGCCCTGCAACTGGGCTATTGGGCTAAATGAGCCAAGTTTTTTTGTCATAACTGAGTACTTCTTCATAGTACGGTAAGATTTTTTCCTTTTCCCATGGAATTTCCTGAGCTGGATGTGATTTCCAGTAGGTCCTTGGATTTCATCTCACAGGACAGCAACTGAAGGCATTGAATTTGTCTTCAAACACAGCTACAAACAGATGTGTGAATGCAGGTAACACAAAGAGCGATTGCTTCCAAGCTCATGGCTGCAGATGGCTAGAATTTCAGTGAGGGAAAGTTTCAGAGATGTTGGTGCTATTTTTACCAAAACATACAATTCTCACATCACCTTGACAGGTTAGAAAAGTGTAACAAGAAAAGCCCAAAGGAAGGAATAGTAAAGTGTATGAAAAGTTGAGCAGGGTCCTTTCTCTCTACCTGATGAACTTCAACATAGTAGATACTTCCTTTCCTAACTGATGAGTGGAGGTAAGAGTATGTAAAGAAATTTAAGCACAAAAGGGTACATTAACAGTAACACATTCCCTTCCAAATATGATATTCTGACTTGATTGCCTACCTCAACAGAATTTTACCCTCTTCTGCCATCACTTATTCCATGACCTGAGGTCACAGAGAGATTTTGTTGTACATTCTGCTTACACAGCCTCTCAGTCACTTGTCTTCCAGAATGATGTTTCCAGGCTGCTTAAGATTTCCTCACCAGCTCTTTATTTCCAAAAGATATAGCATTTGAGTTGCTCTCTTCTGATGCCTCTCAAATTTGCCTACTTCACTAAAATCCAGTGAGCAGTAGTGAATCCCATTGTCCAATAAAGAGCACCTAAGTGGAAGAAAGAGTGGAATAACTTACCTAACTTCCATCCCTTTTGACACTCCTCACTTTTTTATATATAATACTCCTTTCACCAATATTTAATGAAACTATTAACTCACTTAAAAATGCTAAGTTGATGCACACACTACTGTTTGGAGAGCCTAGACCCTGGTTATACCACATCAGTCTGCTCCAGCCCACACCTCTCAGTTATTCCTGTGTGAGCCAAGCTGTGTTTACTCTTTCACTGGTATCACTCCTACAAAACAGGGTTGAAGCTATGTTTGAGAGTATTATTCTTAATATTAGTGAAAAATATGTAAATCTCAAAAGCCCCCAAAATTCTCAAAAGCACCAAGCATGATATGGAGTGGATTAGTCACTGTCTTGTACTTTGGGCAAAGTAAATAAATTTGTGCTGGGCACGTAAAATGTTAAATGCTAATGGATCAGCCTGGCAGAATGGTATGATCCATTACAAGGATAAAAGAATGCTGCTGCTGAACAATAAACACCAGCAAATTTGTCAGGGTGGTGATACCAGCCAGGCAAAAGCCAGGCTTCAAGATGCATTGGCAGGGTGTTGTGCACGCACAAACTACAGAAAAAGTGCTTGCAAGGCTTAAGCCCAGCATATTGTATATGATTGTAACCTGCCAGACTCACAGGGAGGGCTTGCACTCTACTTCTGGCTACTGCAAATAGCCCTTGAAATTCAGGAAGAGTGGGGCTATGCACCATGTACTTATTTCTTTTTTAACCTAGTTTACTTTCACATTGTGGCTTTCAGCTTAACAGAAAATTGTCACTAACACCTCTGACCTCTGCAGAATTTCCATTTCCCTCAAGTAAGCAAACGAGCAGGCCAAGTCTATAAATAGAAAGCATTACACAATTTATTAAGAATGGAATAAGTACCATCAGGAATTGTTATAGGGATAGATTATAGTATATATATATATATATATATATATATATATTTCTACCACTAGAGGCCTGTAATGTGCTGCATATTTTGCAAAATCCACATTTTCTGTCAGTGGCACAACAGTACCATGAGTACAAATCTGCATAATGTTTTTAAAGACAATTCTCTGCCAATAACAAGTTGAAATAAGCAACTGTTCAGTGGTTTAATACAATCATAAGAGAAGACCCTTACTATTAAAATTGGATGCTATTTATGCATGTGAGCAACTTTCCTCAGCTCTCTTTAAAACTCATGGACTGATCCCTTGTGTAATACTGCTCAGACTGGCATTTACTGAACAGACACCCAGGCAGCTAATTTCAAGTTAGGAGTAAATAGATATTTAGGAATATATCTTCACATCTAGTTTGTATGTGCATTTGATTTGAAGATAAAGTACATCTGACATCTTCCTTGTTATTGGTAGTCTGAAAAAAGGTACTTCACCTACACATGAATGCTATACTTAATGCTACTAGAGAAACATTCTTTTACTCTAAAACAGTCATGAGATGGATATTAAAAAAAAATAGTTCTGTTTACAATGTTTGTTTGTTTCATGTGGAGTTGGCCATTTGATCACTCTGCTTTGCTCTGATAAAGCAAAGTTTTCCTCAAGTATAAGTAAAACTTTTCTGTGGATTTCAGAGAAACCACTGAGATCTCAGTCTTTAACTGAAACTGAGCCTTCAGGCTGGTGGATTTCTACTTCTAACATACTCTACTACCACTCCAGGTTTAATGGTTACTCCCTTACAAGCTGGCCGTAGAGTGCTGGGCAGAGTGCTGACACGTCACGATATTCATTTCAAAGCCTTTGCTTCACAGTGAAACACATTTCTTCACAAGTCACTGCACAGGTTTCACTGGAAGTGTTAGCAGAGGAAGGTGAGAGATGGCAGCAGGAATTGCTTCCTGAGGTAAGATTTACCTCACCTAAGTTTACCCACCTGGAAGTTAGATGTCTTCAACAAACCCACAGGCAGTGGAGACAAACTGGAGTTATTAGGAGGTGACTCACTGTGACTATCTGTCAGATCTACCATGGGGCGGTATGAATCACACGTTTGCAGTGCCTAGCTTTCTTACTGACAGAAGAAAGAGCCTAGACAATTAAATCAGGTTTTATGCAGTACTGAAAATACTTGGGTCTGAAGCTCTTTGCTTAGGGCTCTGTGCAGTAATTTCTCTCTGGAACATAATGCAAAGCACAAAAAGTCTAGTGTAAAGAAATGGAGAAAGTTTTGGTGGTACTTCCTCCTCCACTTCTGTCGGTGTAAATCACTACATAAACCACAGGAGAGTCAGACTAACCCACAGCCCCTAGACCAGTCCTAACAGCCAACTGGACACATTAAAAAGGCATGTCTGAGATCTCCATAGCAGACACTGTGCTTCTCTGCTCTGCTCCTCCCACATGCATGGCACTGCCACCATCCTTCTCCGAACTGAGAATCAAGGGTCACTGCAGGCTGAGAGCAGAAAGGCAGCAATGAGCAAAAAGAGAGGAGTTTGGGAGGTGGAAACATCACCCTTGCCACCCAAGCCAAAGCCTGAAGGTGACTCATCCTCCTCTGCACTAACTCTTGAACAGCTCCTGTAACAAGGAGCTTCATGTGCTGTTCTTTCTTTCCTTCCCTTTTGCCTTCCTCTTTTTCGAGGTGATACAAAAAGTTCTCTTTCTACCTGTGAATCACTTCCCTCACATTCCTTCTCCAGAAAGTGGTCTTTTCTGCTTGTCCACTGGCCTGTGCAACTCCTGTTATTATGCATAGCTCCAGGCATTGTACAAGACTTTAGGCATTTGCCACAAAACAGCATATAAAATCTGTCACACTTGGTAGAATACACATTCAAAGTCAGATTCTCAGCACATATAAAATGATGTGGCTCCAGAGAAAAGCTGACCCTCAGTACCACTTGGTCACTTGAGACAATAAATGCAAAATGCCGCTACAAAGACTCTGAAAGCAGACTGGTTTTAAGTGGGTGCAGTTTTGCTCATTTTAAAACTGTGCTGCTTATAATTCACACCAGCATGGGAATGTTCGATAACAGCCTTATTGTGTGCTTCAGTGCACAGCAAAACCCATCTTCCTACACAGAAAGGAGGTGTCTTCTAAAATTAAACGTCATTCTTGTTATCATTGTAACATTCTGGATTTTCATACTGAAATATGACATATTGGCATATTTGAAGAGCTGATAAACAAATACTTAAGGCTGAAGCTTCAAATGGGAGAGTGCAGCAAAGCAGAATAATGCTGCCTTTCCCGAGCTGTAGATTTGGTGCAGCAGTTCTAGGAACAGAGATCATCTAAGTCTCTGCATCCCTGGCACAGCTGTGTGTTTACTTGTTCTGGCAATGCAGAAGAGCCAGAGGACTGGGTGACCCTGGGAAGCTAATCAGCTTCTAACTCCAGGAAAGTCTTTCTGTAGGAAGCCAGCATTCCCTTTCTCGGGTTGCTGAAGAAGACACGCACCACTGGAGTCATCAAGGGAGGGTTGGTTTCTCGCTTTTTCAAGACTACATCAGTAGGCTGATGCAAACAATGCAAAAAGTACATGGAAGTACAGAACCATCCTCTCTCCCATCTCAGCCTAGCTGAAGCTGCCCTTTTAGACAAACAGCTTAGCTTTGCACACAAGAGACTAGGTCCCTCAGCTGCTCTAAGCAGGTGTAGTTGGCTTGATGTCAGGGGACACGAGCTGAGGCTCAGGTCAGACCTTTCTCCTAGGCCCATATGGTTCACAGGACACCAGTTCCATACTGTTACATTTTAAGCACTAATTCAATTCCTGTAATTAATAAAAAGCAAACATAAGCCTTCTGGCAATGGAGGCAGAACAGCTCAGTGAATTATAAGAGAGGAGATTCAGGCTGGATATGAGGAAGAAATTTTTTACAATGAGGGTAGTAAAATCCTGGCACAAGTTGCCCAGAGAGGGTGGATGTGCCATCCATGGAGACATTCAAGGCCAGGCTGGATGTGGTTCTGGGCAGCCTGATCTAGTTGAAGATTTCCCTGCTCATTCAAGGGGGTTGTACTACATGAGTTTTGAAGTTCCCTTCCAAACCAAACCATTGTATGATTCTATGACTCAGCTGCAAATTGTTTCCCTTCCTACACTGCACTACAAGAAACAGGGAGAGGCCATCAGATGAAAGAATGACCGGTAACAGTCCAGCAACTAGGCTGAGGATAAAACCTGCCATCCCAAGTTTCATTTTCACCACCAACTCTGCAATGAGCTTGCTTTACCACTTCTGGAAAGCACTTGCCGTCTCACAACAATATCCTTTAGCCAGGCAAGCTCAAACCACCATTGAAAAGTATTCTGTCCACCTTCTTTGGGAGGGAAGGTGTTCATACTGCCTCACTGGAGACTACTGGCTTAAGCATTTGTACCCTGGAGACATCCGATCATTCTTTAGTTTCTGTATAACAAACCAAGTACTTAATGTCAATTTTATAAACGACTTCTAAATTAGGTTCTTAACGCAGATGATAAAAATACCTGCAATAGGCCAAAGGCAGTTGCCTTTGGGGAATTTGAGCCCTTATTTGTTGCAATGGATTTTTGCCACCTCTGTAAAGTGTTTAAATTAGCACTAGGATCAAGCTGAGATCCTTGGGTAGCCATCTCAGGGAGGCATACACCTTTATTGGGAAGCCAGCTTGGAGGAGGTCTGAGCTGTCCTTTGTAGATACTTATATTTCCTGAGAGGCAGGTGGAGACAAGGAGCCACTAACCTATTTAGAGTTAACAGTTATGCAGAATGAATCTAGACCATAAGCATGAAAGAAGAGAGAGTATGTTTCTAGAAGGGCTGATGCAGCTATTGATATCTGAGCAGGTTTTTCTGTGGAGCCTGGACCTTCACTAACAGGTTTGGATCAAAGCTAACGCGCGTCACACCTGATTGCGCAGATTGTTCCAAGACACACTTGGAAGAGGTATAGCTATTGAACAAAACAGGTGTGTAAAGCACAGATTTTCCCTGCATGCAAACACAGCTTATGTCTTCTGTGGAAGTGGAAGCCCGCACAGGGCAGCAACAATACTCCCGCCACAATGGCACCCTTCCTATTCCCATCCAGAAGCAGAGTGGGTAGCAGAGATTCAGCATTCTGCTCCCAGCCCACATACCAAAGTCATTGAGACGAAAGGCAGGAAGTTTGGGCAGGGGGAGAGGAAGCAACTTCCTACAGGGCTCTCAAAACTAAATGCTAGATTTAGAATCTGTGAAGAGCCATGGGCTCATGTGTTTGATTCAAGCCAGGTTCAAAGCAGGCAGAAGCTGGTAAAGCAGCCTCTGCAGTGCTGTTAATGTGCTTCACTCCAGAGCTGCACTTCTTAAACATCTTGGCATGTGTTGCTCACTCTAGCACCTGCTTCACTTGAAATCTGCTACCCACAGCCTCAATGAACAGCTGTACACTTTGGGACTCTCATTTCCTTTTCCTCTGATATGCAGATTCAGAGATGAGACAATGACAGCAAAAATAGAATAGAATAGAATAGAATAGAATAGAATAGAATAGAATAGAATAGAATAGAATAGAATAGAATAGAATAGAATAGACTACTTCAGCTGGAAGGGACCTGCAATGGTCATCTGGTCCAATTCAGGGCTGACCAAGTTACAGCGTGTTATTAAGGGCATTGTCTAAATGCCTCTTAAATGCTGACAGGGATGGGACATTGACCACCTCTCTAGGAAGCCTGTTCCAGGGTTTGATCACCCTCTTGGTAAAGAAATGCTTCCTAATGTCCAGTCTAAAAATCACGAATGACAGGAGGATATGCTGCATTTACTGCTATTGGTGAGACAGAGAACTGGGAAAATGAAGGTTAAAGGCTTATTCCCCCCAGGAACCATTCTCCTGAAATACAGACCTCAGTATCTAAGCTACAGCTGCTGTTGTACCATCACTAAAGTTGATATTTGCTTTTGTGGTCAACTATTGCATTCAAATAATGAAATTCTAAATAAAGGCAGAATCAAGACCATTAATTTCTTATCTTTTCTGGTTTAGCTTTTATGATCATATTTGAGTGGAAGGTGGTGTAGAAATGACTACTTTCTTTCCTTTCAGACCTTCTACCATTCTGGGATTTCTGGAACTTGACTTACTTGGTCTAGAACTTTTTTCTATTATAAACAGTTTATCTGAAGCTACTTTAATGAACTAGGCATGAGGATTGTCATGGTTTAAGCCCAGCTGGTAATTCAAAATCAAGCAGCCACTCACTCACTCCCACCACCTTCTTCTTCCCCCCTCTCCCAGAGGGATGGGGAGGAGAATCAAAAGAATGCAAGTCCCATGGGTTGACATAAGAACAGCACAGAAACTAAGGTATAACACAAATCACTACTGCTACCACCAATAATAATAATGATAAGGGAAGTAACAAGGGAAGAGAATACAACCGCTCACCACCCACTGACCCATACCCAGCCCGACCTGAGCAGTGATCTAACCCTTCAGGTAACTGCCCCCAGTTTATATACTGGGCATGACGTGCTGTGGCTAGTTTGGGTCAGGTGTCCTGTCTCTGCTTCCTCCCTGCTTCCCCTTCTCCCTTGCAGAACATGGGACTCAGAAAGTCCTTGGTCAGAGTAAATATTACTGAGCAGCAACTAAAAACATCGGTGTCATCAGCATTGTTCCCAGGCTGAAAGTCAAAACCACAGCACTGCACCAGCTACAAAGAAGGAGAAAAATGACTGCTACTGCTGAACCCAGGACAGGATCTAGAAATGAAAGGATCTAGAAATAAAAGTCTCATATGAGACTGTGAAAGCTGCTACTGCTTCAGTCTTTGACTCTGGCTGTGCTGGCTCTCAATTTCTTATGGGAAATGACTGTAAATCACATTCAGTCTTCCTGGGTTTCTGACTCTCAGTGACTTGGAAGAGTCCTGCTGCACTTGCAAGCTAAAATTAACACCACTGCTCCTGCCCCCTCAGAGGGAAAAAAAAGAAAAAGAAGACCGGACAGCGAAACCTTCTGGCATGGACTTGCATGTGTATATACTAAGAGGGAATCACGTCATTGCATCTGGAATGCGCAGGAAATATTTCCTTTGTGAATCCATATGGACTCTTCTGCTGCAATTCTCTATGCATAGAAGAAAACAGGATTTCTTCTAAGAAAAACTGAGAGTCCTTATATGTCCTCATACTGGTATAACCTGTAGGATTCCCATGAGAACTTGGAGCAGCTCATTTGTCCTTCAGTAATCTAACTCAAGGGCATTTTTAGTTTTAAAATAGTCTTTTGAACATGACAGTCTTGTGCATATAGCGCGGGTTGCTCTGAGACACAGGAGTGTTCAGTGTAGCTGATATTTGGTTCAAGAACTTCCATCCAAACACTGAACAAGTTTTTAGCATTTCTTTGAATGCTGTCTATGAAAATCTACTGGGGGGGAGGGGGGAAGAGAGAGGCAAGGGGTATTGCTCTTTTTAAACCTCTGCATAATGCCATAGGACTCATAGCAAGAGATCTACCAATGTTTCTAACTCCAGGGTCAGCATCGCTAATTGAATTCATCGAGGCTGTGCTGATTCGCACCATCAGAGAATGTGACTCCAAAACATTGCATTTAAATTCAATTCCCCTTCCCACTTCATGTTTCCAAACAGCAGCATATGAAGGACTCCCTTTCATAATATGCCTCCCCCTCAGCAATTGTAGAATATGGTGGCACAGATCGATGTGTTTGACTCTCCTTGCATGATCCAGACCGGCAAATGAAAACAGATGGAGTCCATTTCCCAGTGGTGGCAAAGGAGGTGAATGGAGGTCCACTGATAACAACAGTATTTACACGACCTGCGTATTTTCCCCAGTAGCATCACACTAATCCCACCACCACTGCATCATTTTATTAAGGCACCTCTTCCTCCTAATGGAGCACTTAAGGACACCGATGGGGCATTTGTGCTGCCATAGAAGCCCAAGACAGTTTTGGTGTAGGAAACAGTAGTTCTCTTTCTCATATGTGTCTCTGAGACCCAGCCCAGCAACTCAGTCTGCATGACAGTTTGCCTCTAGAAACCAATACCCTATTGCCCTGCTTTAGACATCAACACATAACCTTCTTACTCCACTTCTACAAGAGCTTGCTGGCTGCCCATCCATTCAACTGCTCTGCACAAAGCACAGTTAATTCCACACATAGGGTCCTGCAATTCAGGTTCACCCTGATACTGCTATCCATTTTCACCTCAGAGCTACATTCCTCCAAATTAGCTATGTTCCTCCAAATGATGTCTATTGACTTGTTAATTTAACCCTTGTCTCCCTTCACACGTTTATATCTTTCCTGGAAACGTCAGTTGTCTTTGTGGTGGAACAGGGCCTCTTTGCACATTCAAGAGTGTTTTCTAGGATCCTGCAACAATCATCACAAATTCCCCTGCACTCCAGGTATCACATAGAGTATTACCAAGTATTATTACTTAGACGCAGAGTGCTGCACACCGCATGGATTTTACATGGTCACAAGCACAGAAAATCAAGGTTCAATGCCAATAAACCACTTGCTCATTCTTCTTGCTGCCTCTTGTCCATGAGAAGGACAGAAATGATAAACCACAATTACAAGCAAAATATCTGTGCCATGTTCGCATGTGATACCCATCAAGACATCACGGAAGAACTTTGTGGTCCCTGGGCCAAAATCTTACGAGCATAGGAAAGAACTATCTCCTTGTATGTAGAAATTGAGGCACCTTCCAATTTTCAAGAAGAGATAGAAGTTTGGGTGTCAAAGGTATTTTATATGCAAGGGATTTTCCACCCCTCAGTCCTGGAATGAGCTCTGCTGAGAGAGGCCAACTTGAACTGCATCCTAAATCCTGCAGAAACAAAACAGGCCAAGCTGTCAGATGCTTAACCATTGGTAGTCATGCTCCCAGAGTGGACATCAGCTGCCGCTTTGACATGAATCCAACACTGTTTGGTGGTATTTACCTTAGGGGGCAGACATTCTCTGCTTCAGGGAGAGCAATTAAGATTTCAGAAGTCTTCATGCATGTTTATTCCTTTTTTTGTGCAAGAATTATTCATGTCACACCTTATACTCTGACTCAGCTTAATTAGCATTGGAAAGGTCATCTCAGAGTAACTTAGGTAGATGAAGTACAGGAAGTCATATACCATTTCCCTTTTCTCTACAGGACTGAAAATCTAAGTACCTTTTTGCTTGTTCTTGGCTATGTTTTTGACCCATGGAGATGTCATTATATTAGCAGTGATTGTTTAAGGTACTCCCAACACTCATGCTGCAGTCAGAGGTTAGCTTTGCTACAGCAGAGGAATAGAATATGTTGGCTCTTTGGCTGCTATTGTTTATATATGGTGTATTATCTTAAAACATCAAGCATTCTTTGCTCAGATGGTCAAAACAAAGGTGGCTTGTAAAAATGAGGCTTCTGAAAAAAAAACCAAACACCTTTACCTTTAGCTTTCCAAAACAGTGCTTCTACTATTTTTCTATGGTTTGAAAATTAGTAGAAACCATTGAATTAGATAGGAACACTGTCTCTCAGGCAGTGTGCTCCTGGACATACAAAATTTAGTAATGTGTGTTTAATAGTATGTCATTAAGATGATGTTGAGTTGGCTTTACCCTCATAAATCACATATCTCAGTGTATGACCTAACTTCATTTTTTCAATTTTGTTTCAACAATATTTCACAGCCTAGGCAAAGCTATTCCTATGCAGAAGAGACTATTTTTCATACAGTTCATGCCTATCTTCTACAAGTACAGCTTTGCCTGATATTTCTATACCTCATCCACTGGCTGCCAGAATCTGAGATGGCAAACATGACGTAAGTTTAACCACTTTATTTTTTTTTATCTTTTTAATTCTTGCCAACAACAAAAATCATCATTTTTTTTTTCTGTCTGTAGAGTGCCTGACCATTCTACCTGGACCTAAGACCCTATAGAAGTGCTCAATCTCATTATTTAAGGATTAAGTCCAGCATTAAAACCTAACCTTCAATCAGGAAAGCTCACTGTGGTTTGAGAAAAATGGGAAAAAAACAAATATAGAGGATGAACTAGTGGACTTTTTCCACTGGTACTGGTATGGTAGGGGCTCTAACTGCTTTCAAGGCTATTACAGGGGTGATTAATAATAATAATATTATTATCATATTAATAAATGCCCAAGAGACCAAAGAGTATATTGAACGGTAGCTATGCCCAACAGAATTATTCGTCCCATCAGCTCCAGTGCTCCTCCATTTAGCACATGAACATATTCACAGTGGCAATTCAGCCTTCTTGGACAACCCAGCTCCATACTGAGAAAGGGACAAATCAGCAACAAGCTGATGAAGCAGGAGTGAGGATGGCAGTTGAGTGCCATGCTCAGATAGTAAAGCTGGAGTGTAAGCACACTGAAAGTTGGGCTGTTCCAAGTAGGTGGAAGTCAGTTTGGGGGAATAATTTGACTCAATACTAAATAGTCTTCCCTGGGCAAGATGAATTCAGATCACTAAGAAAAGACTTGACACACAAGTTACATTGATGTCAAAGGCTGCAAAAGAACAGTGGAGAGAACAAGACACATATTTTCACAGCCACAGCCTCAAGACACTAGCTTCCACAACTGGCTGACATGACAGCTAGTGAGTGCAACAGACTTCTGGGTCTTGACTTTTAAAGACTGAAGATGGCTCTCACTGTTTGATCCAGCATGTCAAGGCAAGCAGACTCACACAGCCACTTCTTTTACTTCCTGGAAATCAGAGTTCCCTAATGGTCTGAGCAACACGTTATACAAGCTTCCTGCCCCTCATTTCCTAGAGGAACTGCTTTTAATCTAGTGATTCTCATATTCTTTGTGAGCGCCTGTCCTCTGCCCTACGTATAAGCATATTTCAAGAATTGCTCATGCAGCGTAAGTTATTCCAGCAGATTATAAAATGATAGGGGAATCACTGATAACAGAATACAGTGTAGGTGGGAGATACTGGTTGGAAAAAGTCCAGGACTAGAACAGCAAACCTAGGAATGAGAAAGCTTCAGACAGTCCTGAGAGCAGAGGCAATCTGTGCATGGCAACATTGTGCAGCTGCCTGTCAACACAAACTCCATGAAGGGGTCAAAGAAAGCATGTCTGAGACATGACAGAACAGTGCTTAAAAGTAGGGAGTTTCTCTTCTCTGTACTGGCATTCCTTCATTGCACCATCTCATAATCATATTTATCTCCAGACGTTACCAGCAACACATTCCCCCAGAAACACCTCTCTCACATCTGTTTCCATCAGCACTCCCCTGGATTTCAGCAAAACTGCTCAAGGGAGACAGAAAGCCACTGGAATTTATGGTTCTCAGCTTACCACGTGTGTAAGCATGGCCAACTTTTGCATTTGCAGCCATACATAGTTCACTTGGGGCTAAACCCACTTTCTCTCAACATCTGCTGAACTGATGTTCACCTATAGCTCAGGATTGGATTGAAGTTCACAGGTGGTGACACATGCTTGGAGACATTTCCAGTAACAAACATGCAGAAGAAAATTCAGAGAGGCACAACTGCCACCCACTGGGAGCCACCCGCAGCAGTACAGTCACTGTGAATGCCACCTCCCTGCCATCACAGAGCATGTTCAAAGTGGGGAGGTTGCCATAAGTTCAAGAACACAGTAGCAAAATCAAGGCAAAGATAATCTGATGGGTATTAGCACAAGGGTATGTGTAATAAAAGGTCAGCTAGTTCAGGAGAAGCCCCTTTGAAGTTTTAGATCTGCCTGACATCTGAGAAGTCTGCTGCCTTACAGAATTGGCAGCAGGAGCCACTGTTTTTCTCAGGCTCTTTTGCCCATGCCTGCTGCGTGCAAAGCAAGGACATACTTCAGCACTGCTGACAAGTCAGAAGTGCCTTGAAAACCCAACTTATTGGGACAAGGACATTCCAAGTCCTGCTGGATTAGTGTAGTCACTGCTAGGGAAACATATTTTAACACAAAGAACTCAGAGTTCATTTTTATCCCTGGTCTCCTGTTGCCCCACCAGTACCTTCCCTTCTCTGGCTAGGCTGGCATCCAAGAACAGATTCAAAACAGCCCCGTTGCTGGGCAGCTACTCCTCTACTTTCACTCAACATCAGCTAGCACAGCCCCAGCCTTGCTAAGAGGGTATTAAATGCCCGAGGACTTTTGCTGGAGGGTGCATGTGGATCACAACTGAGAAATAAAGGGTGCCAGCTAGCTCATGGGAGCCATATCCCTTCAGATGGGAGGTGGGGAGCAAAACCTTTACAATCCTACTTTTTTGAGTTGTAGCACAGCCTTACTGTTCCTAACCAAGTCAAAGTCCAGCTTCAAGGACTCAGGGTTACATATGTCATCACGCCGACGTCTCAGCTCCTGACCTGGCTTTATTCAGTCATCATGTTAGTCAGCATTAGACCTTATAGCAGCCTTCCAGTATCTGAAGGGGGGCTGTAGGGATGCTGGGGAGGAACTCTTCATTAGGGACTGTAGTGACAGGACAAGGGGTAATGGGTTCAAACTTAAACAGGGGAAGTTTAGATTG
>JANRGW010037249.1:38001-67798 GCA_024733675.1 Psilopsiagon aymara
CAAGGGGTAATGGGTTCAAACTTAAACAGGGGAAGTTTAGATTGGATATAAAGAAGAAATTCTTTACTGTAAGGGTGGTGAGGCTCTGGAATGGGTTGCCCAGGGAAGTTGTGAATGCTCCATCGGGTGATGTTCAAGGCCAGGTTGGACATAGCCTTGGGTGATATGTTTAGTGGGAGATGTCCCTGCCCATGGCAGGGGGGCTGAAACTAGATGATCTTAAGGTCCTTTCCAACCCTAACTTTTCTATGATTCTTAACTATTCTAATATGCTTTGGGTATGACTCTACTTGTATGTGGGGAGGCACAAGGAACATGTATCTGAGTACAAAGTTATTCCTTCACTAGAATGGCACTTGCTGGCTTCTTATCTGGTAAAAGGGAGACAGATGAAGCCCTGACATTCTGTCCACATAGAACTGGAGCTATATACTTCCACAGAGAAGAGATGGTGATGGATATTGTCAAGAAAAGGGCTTTCCTGTGTTCAGGTTTCTCCAAATGAGATGTGTTTGGGGATACAGAGAGCAAGCTACTGCTACAAAATCTCTCTTATCCACAGAGCTCTTGGTAACACTTTTCTCATGGTTCCCAAGCCTGCCTCCCTTATTTTTCTCAGAGAGTAAAGGAAAACTCCCACTGAATTTGAAATACAAATTCATTCTCACTTCGGCCAGCTGTGTCAATCCCAAATCTTTTGTAAAGGAAATCCTTTCTGAGGGACTTCGCTTAGAATAGGAATCCATTGCCTTGTTCCTCTGAGGAAAGTGCTCCAGTCCTGCCTGAGAAGCTGCATCATGGCTCATCTCAGGTCATTTTGTGCGCAACACCAGCATCTGCAAAGTCATCCAGACTTACTTGGCTGCGGACTGCTGTGCTGAGCTGAAGCACAGCTCCCCAGCTACACAGGCACTGTGCATTAGTGCTGCCAGGGTAGCGGTGTGCAGGGAATCAAGGCAGCCTCACCATGACCTTGCAAAGTCAGTGAGCTCACATGGAAAGGAGCCAGCCTCTCGTCCTTCACTGTTTTGTAAGCCAGCTTCTTGTAGGGGGGAACAGTGACTGGCACCTGTCACAAGCTCCATTTTCAATTCCCCAGTTGCTGTGCTCCTTCTTCCTCCTCATCTCTGATAGAGGACAGTAGAGGTTACTGGATTGCCTGGTCATTTCCAGCTGTCATCATACCCCCAAGTAGTATGATTTAATTCTAGGAAGTGGACTTGGCCCAGCTCCAGAAGCCAAGGACTCAAGTCTGACATCAAGTCATTTCTCTCCCTCAAGTCACAGGCCTCTGCAACTCAGGCAACCACCGCCCCATAGCTCAGGCTACTAGCCCACTTCTTTATAGATGACAGTCCCTTGGTCCTTAAGAGACAGCTTCATCTTATATGATTTTCCAGGTAGGAGCTTTTGAACACAGCCAGATCACTATAAAATAATATTATCTCATACTCCTGAAAAATGAGTTAGAGTGACATTTTACATAAAAGACAAAACAGGAAGGAGAAGAAGAAACACTAACCATATCTGGATTCACCCACAATGTCACCATTGCACCACTGTAATTATGGCAAACCTCTACTTTTTTTTTTTTAAAAAAAAAAGATATTTAAATACCTTTTCTAACACAAACTAGGCTGAAAGCGATATCTAGATAAATGTGTGAAACATACCTGTAACCCCCATATCTTGTGTCAATAATACTCTCATTCCTACATAAGAGAGGGATGAAGCTCTGAAGTGACAACTGCAATATAACAGGTTACTTTTTCCCTTTCTCAAATCAACATAGAATCCCTATCTGCTAAAATGAACAACATTGACTTGAGAAATCCTTCTCTCACAAGCTCCAATCAAAAG
Source organism: Psilopsiagon aymara (assembly GCA_024733675.1). Classification (NCBI taxonomy): domain Eukaryota; kingdom Metazoa; phylum Chordata; class Aves; order Psittaciformes; family Psittacidae; genus Psilopsiagon; species Psilopsiagon aymara. The sequence continues at coordinate 39,862 of JANRGW010037249.1, forward strand.
TCAGAGCTGATCTTCATATCTGAGAGGAGGCAGAAGACTCCACGTCAGTGAGCTGCACACTTCCCACCACTGGCAAAGAAGCAAGGAGCTCAGGGGGTACTTGGCAGCATTGGCAAAAAAGCTGGAGAAAGCTGCCCCTGCTGTAAGCGCAGGCTTCTTTCCTGCTGCAGGAAATGGAACACTAGGGCAGGTTTCCTAGGGACACAAGCATTAGCCAGGACAGATAAAAATGACAGTAACAGAAAATGAAATACAAGACATTCATTGCAAATTTAATTCTCCTCTTAGTGAAGCTTGTCCTTTTCATTTGTGAGGCTGTGTTGCCACCAAGGTCAACACAAATGCACTGTCAGCTGAAGGAAATTGGTGGAAACCTCAGCATTTCTAAATGTCCCCAGGATTTCTGATGGCTTCTGCAAAAAGTGCATGAGGCTTCATTGTTCTGTCAGAAGCCTCACTTGTACAGCTAAAGAAGTGTTGCCCATTTAGAGTAGAGAGGAAAACATCTCCATTAATCTTCTCTGTCTTCCTCCACCAGTCGCAACCAAGAGAAGTTCAGTCCATACTAACACACTATAGTCCAGTTTTCACACTAAATTGCAGAGGCAGTTCAGCCACAGCAGTACCCAGTCTCCATCAGCACCATGTGCCAAAAGCTGCAAAGGCAGTTGTAGGAAAACAAAAGGTGCCAGAAGAGAACAGTGGTAAAATAGCACTTCTGTGGTTAGCCAGTTCTCTGAAATGTAAGAATATTGCTATTGCATTGTCTGCCAGCACCACGACACTGCAAAAGATTGTACTCTCTGTAGGCATGCTTCAGAATGGGTGGGTTTCACCATCTGTCTCCTGTGCACTGTAGAGAGCACAACAACTCACTCTGCACATGCTCTGGCACGCACCAGCAAATAGTAATGTCTCCAGCTCTGGCTCGGAGTGGGCAGATGCAAGCAAATTCATCACTGTGTTGCTCTAGATTTGAGGTGCTATAACTCCACTGAATTCCACAGAGCTAAGCTGGAGTAATACCTAACTGAATCTGCTGTTTCTTCCCCTGCCCACACACACACTCCCCAGTCCAACTATAGCTTCCACACAGCGGCCTATGGACAGGTGGGTTTATGTAGCAAAATGTTTTAAAAATTAAACACTGGCAGAGGAGACCTCTTGGCGAAGTTTCTTTCTCAGTGAAGCCACCCATGAAATGTACTGGGAACCAGAGCATCAAAGACCAGTGAGAATGTTTAGCATGCAGGTAGTAATTTTTACCCACAGAACTAACTTAATCTTAAAGCAGAGGGCAGAAAGTGATGCCTGTAGTTATTGAATTGGCCAAGAAGGGCAAACAGGATCTATGTTCCCTGACTCCAGACAGGCTATTCCAATGCCTGATAGACACTGTAATTATTTATGAAAACCAATATAGAGCTGGGTTAAAAGAGATGAGAGTGGCCACCATATCATCAAACCCACCCCAATGTAATGTCAGTGGATGATGTCAGGTTTACGCATGCTGCCGATTTTTCTCTTAGCAACCCTGACAGTTGCCGGGAAACAATGACTTGCTGTTACTACGGTGACACAGGGTACCAAAACCACATGCCTCACAACACCCACCTGCAAAAGAAATGGGAGAAATGCACACCTTGAGTCTCCCATCACTTCATAGGTGATGAGGTGGTTAAGGAACATCTCCACTCAAGTCACAGAAATAATGACAGTGGAAACCAAGCCCAGTGTTCTTGCCACATGTGTTCTAAAAAAGGCTTTGAGCACCTGGACAGATCACCAGTAGGCTTGGTATTGCACTCCATCCTGCCAGCACCCAGAAGACATAGTTTTCTCGTCACTTCTGCCAGTTGGAAGCAATGACAATGAAAAATCTTGCAAATTAATTCCTGGCTCTGGGAATGGTGTCAATGTCAGAATTTTGGGGGTTTTGACCATGGGTCTGCTGGCGGTAGACAGGGTACACCTGTCCCAATGGGGGAAAATGATCCTAGCAGGAGCTAGTGCCTGGGGATGAGGAAAAGGCTGAGGTAGTTAATGATGCATTTGTCTCAGTCTTTAATAGTCAAACTAGCCATCCTTGGGGTACTCAGTTCCCTGAGTTGGATGGCAGAGGTGGGGAGCTGTTTGAAGTCCCCATAAAAACGGTTAGTGACCTCCTACTGAATGCTGAAGAAGCTGGTAGAGGAGCTTGCTAAACCACTCTCCATCATCAATTAGCAGTCCTGGTCTAGTGGGCAGGTCCCAAAAGATTGAAGGTTGGCCATGGAGACATCTCTCTATGAAAAGGGTAGGAAGAATGACTCTGGGAACTACAGGGCTCTCAACCTAACCTCAGTTCCATGTAAACCTCATGGTTAGTAAGTACTAGCTCATTTTGAGGGATCCACCATTCAGGCTATGGACTGAAAGAACCAACACCCCACACAAGCAGAAATAGACAGCTTGCCTGAGAATCATACAGGGGATCATCTGCTTATCCCAGCAGCTTGCAGTTTTCTACTGAGCCATCACATTAACACAGAAAAACAACAGGATGCCATCCCCTTACAAAGACAGAAAGAAGATTGCAGTTTGCTTATGACCCCCAGTACTGAAAGGCTCTGGCCTTATGCAGAACAGCCACAGGATTACAGCTCTGACTTTGCATCTCCATTAACTGTCTTCTCCTGCCTCAGGAGAGACCAAGTATCAGACCAGACCAAGCTTTCCAGAAGAATGCACTATCTGTATCTGTTAATGGGCTCTGAACCTTGAGACCAACACAGATCTCTGTCCACTCTTTGTAGAAGCTGTTTCCTTCCCTTGCTACAGAGGAAGAAAAAAGGTCTTAGATGACCTAAAATGGGTTGACTGTACCTCACAGTCAAAAGCCAAAGTAGGTGGAATTGAAGATGGATAGGAAGCAGACCCACAAAACATCCACTCTTCCCCATCACTAGCCTACATGGAGATAAGCTAAGATGAGCATGGTGTTCTAGCCAACAGGATGGTGCAGAGGGAATTGCTGCTTCCTTTGCTGCTCCTGCAAAGGGAACACCAAGAGATACTTTGCTGTAGCTTAGTGAAAAGTAGCACACCTCCTTACCACATCCTATTCACCGCGTGAGGTAAAATACCACAAAAGACTTCAGACCTGCCATTTTGCCACACGTCATAGCCAAGAGGATTATTTCAGTAAAGGCAGATACTAAGCTCTGATTATCTTGTTTCAAAAGTACAGATTACTGCAATACAAGCCGTGGGAAAAACAAACAAACAAAATCAACAAACAAACAAAATCAACAAACAAACAACATCTACACACCCAAATGAATGTGAGAACCAGCTGACAACAAATCAAGCCAAAATGTTTTTCTCAAAGTGTGGAACAATACACAAAAATTGCTTTTCTTTTTTGATCAGATCATAGGCTGGTTAGAAACATTTCATTCAAGTCTTAACAGAAGATACAGGCAAAATATTTTCTATGGTATCTAAGCACAAATGAGCCATTTGATCTCTTGGTCTGATTGGACTTCAATTTCATCCATTCACTTCTTCCACAAGCCCAGTGAGAGAATTTCAGCTAAAGCTTCTACATCTTGAAAGCCATCAAATTTTGTAGACATCAAGAGGTGGTGATACTTCCCTTGATCATTTCTTCCAGGGAATAACCACCAGTTTCACAGCAGTGAAATTTTCTGTTCAGTTCTATACGAATGAGAAATACTAGGTAATTTTGCTGCAACCAGCACAAGGCATAAACGCACACCTATGCCATCCAGTCCATTATATTAAAATTATTAGCACATTTCAGAGACATCCATCATCGGGGCCATTTATTATTTATCCAGCCTTGGAAGGATATCAGCCTGCAGCTGAAGTTGAGATCATCAGAAGCATTCTTCCTCCATTCCGTCCTATCTGATTGAAGAGCAATGGAAACCTTGGCTGGGCTTTCTGACTCTGTGAACCATGCCAGCTGACCTCACTTGATGCTTCCAACAACTCTATTTATGTAACCACACAGCCTTCCTATACCTTGGGGCAGTTGTCCAGGAAGCTGATGGGTAGTCTAGAATTACAGTAAGTTTGAATATGAGGTACAATTTGTGTTAGGAATTGGGAGTGTCTTCTCATGGCTGAAATAAGCAGACCTGCATGCTATGACCATATGCTTTATAAAGCATAATATTCTAAAAATTCAACAGACAAATCAAAGTCTTAGATTTTCAAGATAAACTAGGAACAAAGTTCTAATTTATATTAAATGAGGATGATTTTCTTCTTCTCTTTGGTAAGTCCCAACCTGAACAGACAAACTCAACATTTAGCTCGAAACTTCAAATGCCAACCAGGGGACAATGGAACTGGCATTTACATGGTGACTTGAGCTTTTGCTGATATTTAAGGCAGAATCAGTAACGAAAAATTCTCTCAGTGAGAAAATTCTTGAACAGATTCCCTGTGATTCACTGTGTTCCTTGCTCCATCTGTTTCCCTTAATATCCAATGTAGCTCCACATTAACCTCACATTTTAAGAATGAATTATGAAGACTATAGCCAGCTTTATACACTGCAGTGAAAAGGCTGCATAAGGCTAAGATAAAAAAAGTTAACACTTCTAAGTGATGTCTTTCGGCGTAAACCTGTCAAACTCTCCCAGCAGTACACTAACCTGGAACACTAACCTGTTTTAATACGCAATAAGTTGTGTCAGTTGTTCGCTTCTGCCGTGTTGACATTTCTTGGTTTTTTCTTTATTTTAAGCCAATCCTTGTTTTCTACTTGTGAGCTAAACCTCAAGCCTAAGTCTTTCATTAGACCTGCAATCACAAAACTCCACCAGTCTGCACTGTTAGGACTATTGCCTTTTTCTGCTGCACACTGTTTACCCCTCATATATCCAAGCCCACCTTGAAGCCCCTTCAGTCACTGGCAGCTGGAAGATTCTGTGAAAGCAGTGATCATCCTTTCTGGGTTTGAGTCAGCCAGTGCTAGTCAGACCTGACACAAACTGTTGGGAAAGAAGAGGACTCCCTGAGGTGCTTTACACTAGAGCAGAGCACAACCCTCAGGAGCGGTTGCACCAGGGGCAGAAGCTTGTACCATGGGAGGGAACTGCTTCTAGCACAGCTCTGACCATCCAGGCCACCCTGACTTCAGCCTGCTTCTTTACTTCAGGCAAGCCCAGAAACCCCCTGCACTCCTAGCTGGTGTGGGAGGTAGTTTTGTGACATTTAGGGATTTTCTGCACAAAAAAAAAAAAAAAAATAAATCTCATAGTTAGGTGGTTAATCTAAGATTAGGGCTCATACTTAATTTTCAGAGGAAATATCCCATCCATGATACCAATTGGTTCTCACCAACCCCATGCAATGGGGCACAATGGAGAAAATCATATAGGACCTTTATTTTCAAAGATGAAATGGTAGCAAGTGGAAAGAGATGGCCAAACTGTACTTGCCTATACCTATCTATTGGAATAAGTTGAATTTCAGTAAGCAAAGTTTCAGTTGTGTATCAGTAAGCAAAACATAATTTGTGTCACTTTGAGCTGTCATACAAATAGGCCCGCCAACCAAGTTCTAATTATCATTGATATCTGTGGCACAGTTAATCATGATGAGATTTATTTTCTCTCAACTTCAGACATTTGATATAACCATCTAGGCTTCTAGAATTAATAAACAGAACCAAAGACTTCTAGGATGCACCTTGTCTGTGTCATTAATGTGCACACCTCCCTCTGTTAGACTAGACAACATGTGCTTTTTGTTTCTGAAAGTCATAGGAGTTGAGATAGAACTCAGAATTAGATGTTTATGTCTTTGCTGTAGATGAGTACAGTTACATGAGATAAATCCTGTTCTGGTTGTCTCTGAGATTTAAAGAAGTAGTCTGATCAGCTTTGTATCTGAGGAGTTACAATTATATGCTTAATGATATCATGAGCTGATACTCTTGGCTCCTCGGAGACTTATGAATTTAAGGTTCTAGCCAAGGCATTTCATGTCCACCCATCTAAAGACAAAAATGGAATTGCCAGGATTAACTCCTTCATAAAAGTATTTCTAAGTACTCAGTTTAGATAAATGTCACCGTTAGGCTGCTGTTGCTTTCTCTTAACTCTTCATACATTGCAATTACCTTTTTTTGGCAGCATCTTCTCCAAAACTTGAACCAACAAAGTAGCCATCCATTGAACAGAGCCTGGTATCTGTCTGTCATCTTGTCAGAGCTGCTGCAATTAGCTAATTAATCAATTGATATCCTCTCAGTTTTATTGTTTTGTTAAGGAGTTTATAATGAGATCTGTCAATCAAAAAGTATTTCATTAGCAAAGCACTAGTAATTGAAGATTTCAGATGAACAACAAAATACATTTCTTATCACTCATTCTTCTTACAGGCCTCCTGGCATTCTTGCTCAACTTCCTCTTGGTCAGGATGCATCACTCCTGTGCCTGGAGAGGGTGATCCTTGAATATTATCTAGCTGTTTTGGGTTCCCCGGTTGTCATAGGTGAAAAGCCATCTTACATTGTGAATGTTTGCAGGCAGCAGATAATTGGCTGTGTGTGTGAGGGACGGTGAACATCTGAAGTTGATTAAACTGAAGTACAATTATGATACTTGCTAGCTGAAACCAATAATGAATGATCATAAAATTAGATAGTACATGAACAAAAGAAGCCTGATTTTGAATCCCCCTATTTATTAATAAAGGGACATGGGATAGGCCTCCAATCAGGAGATGTTGTTCTGTACGTATGCTACTTAGATTTTAAAACCCAGGAGCTTAACTTCCAGAAAGAAGGGGTACCACTAAAAAGGTTTTCCAGAAAGAACCAGGGGTCTCAGAAAGAACAAGCTGAAGATCATGATTGGAGGAAGGATTCTAGAAATGTGGAAAATCCGACAGATTAGATTGCTGAGTGGAGGCTAATGCTGGGGGATGACCAGAGACTTTGACAGACTTAAACTCTGGTTAACCAAATAAGCTGGGTTGCATGTGAGCAGCATAAACCAGAGCACTCCTTGTGAAGCTAAAACTGATGTCTGGACAAGACTTGGTATAAAAGCAAGCCTTCTCTTCGTCTGGAAAGGGCAGACAGTAAAGAACCGTACCCAGTGAGAAAGCAAAAAGGTGACTGAACTGAAACATGCAAGCAATGAGCCCAAATCTTCTCTGGATAAAAGATCATTTTGAATATCTTCATAGTTTCAACTCAACATCAAGAGGGTAAACATCCTCCAAAATGGAAAGGCTTCTAGAAATGATTTAACATTGTCAGTGCTAAATCATTCATTATCATTCAAAGCCTGGCACCAGCCTAAGATGTAACCCTGGTGGTATCAAACACTCAGAATTAGTGACTACAGAGATACAGATATACAGGTGGAGTAATCCCATGCTCTCTTACGATATAAGCCTATTTCAAAAAGACTAATTACATACTTTCAAATGGGCCTGCTGCTGGAAAGAGTTACTCATGTTTTCCACTTATACTTTTTAAGAACTACTTGTAAGAAGTAGCTTTTTTTCTTTAAAGATAAATGAAATTGCAGCCTGATTTAGATGGCTAACTTGAATTTACGTTGCTTAGGGAAAATGGGTTCACACAGTAAATAGGAGCTGAACCTATAAGATACTCTTTGCTTTTTTGGTGTTTGAGTTTTTTAATTCATTTTTTGCATCATTTATAGGAAAATGCTTGAGAAATAAACAGTCTTCGAAGGCATCATTACTTTTACTAAGGCATCTGGCACCTTGCTTTCTTATTTTCTATTTGAATTGCACCCATTGAGGAGTAAACTGCTTTACAACAAGTGTCAGCCCAGGGTACATGGCTTTGACTAAGCTCTAAGCAGTCATCACAGGCTTGAAGCACCTGAAAGACTTTAAATCTTCAGACAGAACTTGGGCAATTTGAAATCTAAAACTTTTTGTCTTTGACTGGCTTTTAGGCTCTTGGGTGCTTGAAACACTTTTGAAGACCAATCTTACTGACGTGACTGGTGCCCTTAAAATGCACAAAGGGCTTTCAGAAATGCACCCTTTCTTTTCTCTGTACCAATTCCCTACCTGTAAACTGAGGGCAGCAGCAGATTAAGGCTATTCCCACAGGCTGGCTAACTACAGTAATGATTATTAGATATAGAAGCTATACAGGGACAGTGGCCTTGACCAAGACAAAACACCTCCTGATTTTTCTTGATGCTTTCAGTCCAAGGCAAAAAGCTGTGATCTAACCCTGAAAGTGAATAGGCAAGACTGTCTGCTGCAGGTGTCTAACACACTGCACCTCGTTTCTTCCCTTTTCTTCAAAAGTAGTCACAGTCCAGCAACGCTAAGCAGAGCAACAGTCTGCATAGACCCTGCTGAAATTACTGGTGCTACAGGCAGTACACATGCCAAGAAACCTAGTTTTCTTTCACAATCTCTAGAAGTCTTCCCTGGAAGGAATGACCACTGACCCCTTCTGTTGAGAGAAATACGACTTTGAGAGCAGGATGTCAAATCCTCCCCCTTCCTGTTAAATTAAGACATTTTCAGAAGTCAAAATCATAGTTTACCATCTCCTCTATGTGTTTATCCTCCATGCAGGATGGTCAGGCATATGATATTTATCTCCCTTTATTTCCTCCCATCTAGCTGGCCTGTCATTCAAGGGGGTGATTAGTTCAGCGGAAGAAAGAAGGGCAGTCCAACCTGCCTGAGGAGAGGTGATGGAAAATGTAGTCTTTGCTAACAAGAGCAGCAAGACAAGGGTCACATATTGGTAGAAGTGATGAAAGGTCCTGCAGATCTATTCAGTCTAGCTGTTGCTATGAGAGTGAAGAGATTTGATGGACCTGAAGCAGGGAGAGAACACAAATGCTGTTTTGTTCCATATCAGTTACAGATTCTGGTCACTTGTGTAAGCTAATACTCTCCCAACTTCTTTTGGGCTCATTACAGCTCTTCTTATGTTACAGCTTGGCAAAACAGTTCTGCCTCTTTTTCACCATGGAAAACACACTGCCTTCTGCCACTAACATAGGCACATGGTTGCAAAGGATAGATTTTAATCTTTGAATTTGCATCAGTGGTACTGTCAATCAGCTCCACTCAGACAACCCAGGTTTCTCATTCATGTAGGAGAGAACGACGATCATCCTTTACATGCATACTAGCCCACAATCTCAGGAGTGCTCACCCCTTCTGAACCAACACAGTCTGAGCCCCTACTTGTTCTGATAAGAAAGTGTCTTAGCACCACTGTTCTCAACAGGGCTTGTGGCTGGGCCACCTCCAGCCATGTACTGAGGCTTTCTACTGAAAGCAATAATTCATACAGAGGGCAGGGAACAAGTACTTGATTCTCTCTATCAAGATGAAATAAAAATATAAATAGGTGAGTTCTTGGTGCTGTTTTTTTAACTCTCTTCTGAAAGTTTTCTCCAGCTGCAATTAGATAGACTTTGGCTGTTGTTTTCAGGGTAACACCATCAGAATCATGCCCCAGATAATTGCTCTAGAAATTAATTCTGTTTCAATTATGATGACAGGTTTTGTGCTAGCTAAGCAAACAACAGACTGAAGTACTGCTCATACGCTGTAATACTATGAATACCACATGAAGTATGTTTAATCAGTGGTAATTAAGTGAAAATGGTAAAGACAGGAGCTCTGCCTCTCAATTCACCTCTTCTGTGGCACTCTGGAGTACTACATCCAGTTTTGAGCCTCCAATTCAAGACAGACAGCCACTACTGTAACGACATTTCAAGGATGTGAGCCTCTGCTTCATTAAGGTTATCCAATCAAGGACCCTTTCAATGCAAAGGGGGAATTAAATAAAGGAGGAATTCATAAAACAAGAACATGTAGAGGAACAAACCAGATGCACAAGAGAAAGGCACTGGCAAAGACCAAAAGTCTTCATCCACTAATTGATGGGCTGTCAAGAAAATTTAGGACAGCTTTGGAGAGGACCAGTCTGGACTTTAACTGATAAGAAGCAGGAAACAAAAGGAACAGAAGGACTCGGGATATTTGAAGTGGACCTGTGTAAAACTTCAATAACATTTAGGGAAAGGGAAGAGGAAAAAAGACAGAAAATGGTATCAAAAGGGCCAGTCACAGGTAAACCGTCACTGGCCAGTACATTCGTCTGACCAAACCGTGCACCCAAATCACTCCAGACTTGCACTATCCTAAAGCCTTTCTATCTGTACAATCTCACTGTCTATCCCATGTGTATGAATGCTGTAAGGACAAGGTGCCAGCAACTGGAGACCCTAGCACAGGAGGACATGAGACTGGCAACTGAGCTGAGATGGGACTGCAGGCTGGGAACACTGGGATGAGGGGCTCAGCACTGGCTGCTGGAGCAGGACTGCGGGTGGCAGCCTGCGTGTCTGAGCAAGGTTAGACCAGAAGCATTCAGGCATCTCCACCCACCTAAAAATCTTCCCATGATTTATTTTGCACCACTGGGCTACACTGACATATGCCACGGTAGTTACAGTTTCTCATTATGATCTTAAGGTCCTTTCCAACCCTAACTAATCTATGATTCTACTATGATTCTGTGTTCCAAGAGCTCAATAAGAATATAGCCTTTGAGCAAGAACATCGTCATTACAAACTTTTGTAAGAGCTATTCCAGGTAAGTACAGGGTGTGCTTATTCTGCTCCTGAGTCCTCAAGCCCCTTCTTATGCTCCTGTCAGCCTCCCTGCATACATGGGAGTTCACCCAAACTTCCCACAGGATAAAAACTTGCTTCATGAACATGACACGGAAAATACAGTTCACTCTGTTGCACACCCCTGAGGCTGGACAGGTACCAACTGAAATAAATGCAAGTCTGTCACCCTGATGTGGCCATAAGATCTCCAGTAATATCCAGCAGAGCTAAGATCTTTGGAGCTATATTTCTCCCCATCTGAAAAATTCCAAATTTCAGTAACCAGAATATTTTGTAGTTTTGTGCCATCTGTAAAGCAATTTCAGCTTAAAACAGATATGTGAATAGACATAACTTATTTTAATATCACCATGACTGCTACAAAAAATATTGCTTTGAAGCTTACTTTCCCTTTTCACATACATGTACTTTAGAGACCAATAAGCAAAGTGAACGAATTTTCTACATGCAGTATTTTGGAATGGTAAGTAGGGCAAAATGCTTGCTTTTTAACCTCAAGCTGATTTGGTTCTTCCAAGACAAAATCTCAAACATTCTGTTTCGGCAAATTTCCCCTGAAAAAAAAATATGATTTTTTTAATGTCCTCAAAATGACAGTTGCTGAGGCAACTCTAAAAAGTTTAGATGCTTAAATACAAAATGTTTTACACTGTAAGGACATACTTGAGCAGAAAATAGAAGACCTCTTTGGTTAACCCAAGATAGTAGGTGGGTGATGTTTTCTACAAGGACCGTTCTCCACTCAGATGGACTATAGCAAAGTGTGTATTTTTATATAGGCACAAGTGCATATACACTAGAGTAGCATTTAAGAAAAAAAAAAAAAACGTAAAGCAAAGGTAATATCACATTCTACACTTTTTCTGAGTTGTTGTTACAAGGCAAATCACCTTTCCTGAGCAGTACCATCACACCAGTGGGAAAGGCACCAAGTTTCTCCTATGAACACATTACAGCAGAAGTGGTATAGCTGCAGATACACAGATGGAAAACATCTATTCCCGGGTCTCTCTTGAATGACTAATACAGTCCTGAAGCCCTTCAGGCTTCACAGAGGTAGCAGTACATAATATTTTACTTTATGCACTGCTATCTTTGGAGAACAGTTTTAGTCAGCACGAGTAAAAGTGGTAAAATATGCCCTTAATAAAAGCTATTTCTCTCCAGATGCTCATCTGACCCCTCTCAAATTTATCCCTTTTAGAGTCATATTCCAGCCTGCAAGCAACAAAGCCCCTTTTCTATCTGGAAGAATTCTGCTGCTGAAGAAGCCTTCATTGGCTTCATGTTGAAGGAATGAATCCAACTTGAACACCTTTCAGTTGAGAAAAGAAAAAATAAACATAAACAGGTATCTGCTTTATCTAGGCATAAAATTCAGCATAGTAAAGTCTTAATTTCACATGGGAAGCAGCTGAGGAAGGAGTACCAAGAAAGGGGTTAAAGTCTCTGTTTAATAGATTCCCAAATTCTCTTCAGTATTGTGTAACTCTGGACAGATAAACAGGTGCAGGAAAAGTAGGGTCAGTAAGATGATCCAAGCTTGCAACCACCATGTTGATAAAACCAGCAGCATCTGAATATTCAAAAGCAGAGAGTGACTAGGGAAGGAATCTCTGGAGGTACGGAGTGCAGTCATTTGCTCCAAACAAAAACAGCTCAAAACCTGGATTAGATTGCTCTGCTTGTCCAGTTGAGTTTTGAATGCCTGCAGGGATGTATCTACCACCATTAAGAGGGGGACTTCTTAATTTGCAAGTGCACCAGGAGGAGAGACAGATGGCCATGGTCCATGCAATACGAGAAACTAGAGAGCAACCTAAGCAACTCTGCCCCTCTAAAGGAGGAAATGGAAGTACTTTGGGAACTAACCGCTTCATGGAGCTGGGAACTGACTGTACCTCTGCACCCAGCTGCCATGCCACATCTTGTTCATCATTCACTATATTAAAGACAAAATACTCTTCATAGGGAACAGGCATGCTGACTGATATTTCATCCACATGTAAGTCTGGATTTACTCATCACCATCTAACTCTACCCCTAGTCTTATTTGGTATTTTTTTCACAAAACAAAATAAGGCCAACCCCTTTATTTATCTGAATGTTTGTTGACATGATTTACTGCACTAAGATCCTGTGGTGATAACAGGAAACTTTCACAGGCAATCATATACTAATGTCAGCATCAATCAGCAACCACATTAGAAAACAAAACCTCTTCCAATATGATCAATAAACAGTACTCAAATTCCACTCAGTGCAGGCCATGAGGACTTGCTTGTTCTCCCTAATGATATTTACATTACAGCTGCTTAAATCTACAGGAACTGTGCTGCCCTATTTCTAAAGAAAGGAATGAAAGAACGGTGTATATTCAATTAAATCAGGAAAGAAAAAAAAATCCCTCTTTTCCCAGGGACAAATGCACAACCATATAATCTATAAAACAGATCAATCTAATTTTTAGATTGCTTGAATTTTAACAGTATGGACCCAAACAAAGCAGGCTTAGCCAGTGAGTGCTGTTTTGTGATGGAACAATGTGCATGATTAGTTGCAGCTGAAACCAGACCAAGATCTCTAGTTCAGATTTGTTTCAGACATGGATATTCTGGAGAAGTAAAAAAAAAAGCTGCTTGCTATTGAAAGAGCATACTCCAGAAGCTCCACACCCAGTTCTCCTTGCAAGTACAACAGTGCATGCCAGGAGTCAGTTCACCACGATTTCGAGAGTTACACTGATCCACAAATGAAATGAGTGGCATTCATTTCATGATTCTTTCTTGCTCTGAACTTTAAAAATCCAGGATCCCCTGAATCCTGGGAAAAGAGTATGTTGAACTTCATGATGGAACAATATCCCATTTTGGCCTTGATGTAAGTGTGTATAAATACAAATTTTCTGTACTATGAAGGCATGTTTTCCACAGAAATCAAGGCTGTGAAGAAACAGTAAGTTTCTACCTGCAATTATGGTCCATTCTTTTCAGACATTTTCACTAATAGCCAAATTATCCAATTGGAATTTCACCTATACACCTGGCAGTCTCCCTGTGGTAAGTTGTCGACATTTTTCCAGTTTACTCTTCTTTATTTTTTTTCATTTTTTTTTTTTTTGGTACTGTTTACCAGCATATCCCACAATTCCATTGCTAGTTTCCTCCAGTGAAATGAGGAACTGTTTCCTCATGATACCATCATCATTCTCGAGAATACAGTAATCCAGGGAGCCTGAGAATTGCGTTAGCAGCATGCAAATATCTTTTGCTTCTAGAAAAATGAGAAATCAGAAAGCTAAATTCCATAGAACTATCTCCACAGATTCAGCTCAGCATTTTATATTTTAGAGGTAAATACTCATAAATCCAATTTCATCTTCTACCAAGATTTCTATACAATATTAATATGCATAATGGATTTTCCTCTTATTGGTTCCAGTTCTTATCTTTTCTTCCACTGCACTTGTTCTTTATATGGCTATTGCTTGAAGCGGAGAGACTTCTTCCATATAGTGCCTAACAAATAATGTTTTGATTTCCAAAGGCCTTTTGGTAATATGGTAACACAAACAATAAAGACAAAATTTCCCTGGGGAGCTTTTCAATACAATATTAACCACCCACCCCAAGAATTTACAACATAACTCACTTTTTCCTAATGCTGGTATCCAGGAGACAAAATACAGGAATGACAATTTAAAACAAAAAGATAGATGATGCAGACATTTGTCACAGAATCTTTTTTGTTACACATCCTCATCCTACCTTTCTTTTTCCCAGCGTAACTCCTTTTGTTTAAAATACTTCCATCCTACTAGGAACCTGTAGCTTGAATCTCAATTGGTTTTAGAACAAACTCTTTTCTGTTCATCTTAAAATAAGGTTTTCTGTCCCATAAGACCTTAAAACCCATGGGATCATCTCCTTTGTCTGTAGTCTATGGGAAAACTTATTTTCTTTACCCTATCATGTCTTCCAGCCTGACTTTAGTAGCATTCCCATTCCATGTTATTTCAGCATTTTTCCTGGGATTTCACAAAAATTTCTTCCCTACAACCACACATATACTTCTGCAGTACTTCCATATCCATGTTCCTCAAGCATTTCCTGTATTTTCCAGCACTCCCCAGTCACACCAGCATTCCCTCAGCCAGCCTTCTCTGGAGGCAACACAACCCTCACTGTCAAGAGACTCAACCATTGTTGTAATCTCCTTGCCAGAGCAAGAGGAGAGAGTCTGTGTGAAAACTAGCACATAAAAATAGGAATCAAGCACAACACTGAAAAATCCAGTGCTACGATTTCCAAAGATAGCAATGTGTCTCTAAACATAATTTTTATTTTTGCAACTACTATGGAAATAAAAGAGCCTGACCTTAGTCTTCATCAAGGGACAGAAGGCTGTACAAAGCTCTCTTTTGGTACAAAGCTGTACCAAAGCTCTCCAATGTTTCCAGACTAAATAAGTTCTGCCTGTTTCCATCTCTAAGACACAATGTCAGTGCTACTGGACAGGTTAATCACAAGACTGAAGGACAGGGTTTGTGCATCCTTTGATTTTGTCTTAGCATTTTGCATTGAAGCATGTCAGGCCTTGATGGTGTTACAGGGAGCAGACAGGTTAGTCTGATTCAACTTATCTCACCTACCCTCCTCCCAAACTCTTTAGCATTATGAAGTATTGAAAACAAAACTAAATCCCTCTACTTTGCTATTCAAGTGAGTATCCTAGAATTCAGGTTTTTAGATCACTGAACATGGGAGCCACTATAATTCAACTAACCTGTCCGCTCTTGCTGTTTCTGTTTGTATTACTGCTGGCTAGACTGTGTGCTCTCAGGGCTAAAACCAGTTGCTGGATGCTGTTTTCTGTTCAGCTGTTGCTTAAGCAGCAAATACTCCCATTAACTTCTGTTTAAATAGAATCATAGAATGGTTTGGGTTGGAAAGGACATTAAGTCATCTAGTTCAAACCCCCCTGCCATGGGCAGAGATGCCTCACACTAGATTGCGTCGCTCAAGGCCCTGTCCAGTCTGGCCTTGAACACTGTAAACAAATCCACAACTAGCCAAAACACAAGTCAGTGAAAAATCAAGTCATTCCACCAGCATTCAAGAGCCACATCCAATAATACTGCTTGCTGCCTCCTAGATTCTAAGGAAGTTTATATCATTTGAAGCCCAGCATATATTGGTTTCTTTTGTGGCCATAAGCCATTGTAAATCAAAACCTGAATCTCCCTATACACCCCTGACACATACTTATCTTGAGAGCATTTGTGCTATAGAACATTGTCAGTGCATTCCATTTTGTCTTAAGACCAGCTAATTGAGGAGATCTCTAGAACTTATGATAGGAATATCCTGATAGTTGCTAGATACATTTAGTTTACAGGAATACTATTGGTTGGACTATATATAATTGTACCCTCATACATTTCTGCCTCTACTTTTAGCTGTGCTTTTGGATTTTCTTGTTTAAGAAAGATTTCCACTGCTTTGTGTTGGAAATGTAGGAGGAGTACATACTTGTCAAGAAGAAGGATACATGAAGTAGAATATCACTCCCAGAAGTTCAGTGTCCAATTGCTGAAGGACCCAAAAATGGCAGGGGAGCACCTACACACTTTTAAAGGATAGGAGAACAGTACATTTTTCTGTTAATGGCAAGCACTTATTTATAGCATTTAGAGCATAAAGCACCAGGGTGCTTTATTTCAGAACACTGAAAATTACATGGAGTTCTCCAGCTTGCCATTTCCCAGGCCTCGTTTATCTTCAGAGGGAAGCTTTGATAAAGAAAAGGATCATAGGGAAAAGGCTGGTGAAATCCCAGATGGAAGAAGGCCAGCACAATTAGACACAGTCCTACTTTAACTCATGTTATTTTCCCCAAGTAAATTATTGTTAATTGGATATACTAAGAAACACAGCTGATGCTTACCAAAAAAAACCAACCTTTGCTCATAAAGACACAACACTACAGACCACAGAAAGACTGAGTCATGCTTTTGTAGCAGCAATATTAATGGATAATTGGAGTAGAGGAATTTGCCCTAAGACTATAGCTTTCTTGAATGGTGCACAAGCCAACTAGCTATCATAGGGAAGGTAAACGGATTGACAGAAAGAATAGTAGAGAAAGAAATGCTTATTTTATTATTTAAGTATAAAAGTCTTATGTCTGTAAGTAGTATATTTTCTTTATGTACCCATTAAAAAATATAAACAAATAGAACCATGTCACCAGCATGTACAAATATAAACCTAGACAGCAAGAACCAAAAGAGTTTGAGCAAAGACCACATCTCAAACAGTGTTTCAAACCTTCCTAGCCACTTTTTAATATAACTTTTTGGCATAAACTTCACAGCTTCAAAAGAAAAAGAATTGCACACACTTCCAGCTGTGGAATCGGCAAACCCAGCACACCACTAAATTGGAGTTTGTAGATCATTTTTGAAGAGGCAGCTTGTGTCCCATCACTACAGACCAAATGCTTCACACCCTCATCCAAATTTGAGATAGAGATGAATTCATCTTCCTTACTCCCTGTTGTGTAGAACAGGCTGCTTGCTAAATGGAAAAACCTTCTGGAGTCTTTATTAAGGAAAAGTAAGGGACAGAAGCTCATAATTAATAACACCCACCTCCTGGAGTGACAATGACTGTGGCTTGCCCTCTAAAAGTTACTACTTTTTCCACATGCACACCCAGCTCTGAAAAAAATCATGCTTTCTTTGCATGCTTTCTAATCTCTTGCAAAGACAAAGAAGGAATATTTTGAATGTCTTTCTCTGACCCTAAAAGAGACACGAGTAAAGTTCTTATTTACATATCTGCGGTGCAGCAGCATCCAACGGCTTCCCTCAGGATCAGTATCGACTAGGCTAGGTTCTCTGTCAGCACAGAGAACTTCACCTTCAAACGACGCTTTTTCCGTCTTCAGGCCCAACCCTGAAAAAGCTAGTGAAAATATACTCTTAAAGTATAGGCACTAGTTTTCTTAAGCACTCATTCTAAGACTTCAGAAACCTAAAGAGTGATGTGAGATGAGGAGAATGCAGCAGAATTTTTATCTACCTGTATACTGTAAATGTCTTCCAGTTATCATAAAAGTATGAAATATGTGCCTATACCTCCATCCATATTTCGGGACATCTTGTCAAACTTTTGTAGAAGACCAGCATCTTGAGTAAAATCTTAAGAAGAGTGACCCCAAGAGCTAGACTAAACCTGTATAGGTTGAGGTACAAAAAAAAGTTTCCCTTCATTAACCTTTTGCTGCATCTCGTTCCTCAAGAAGTCCTGCACACATTTCCTCTTCCTAATTAAGGCAGGGATAGAAAGCAGAGCAGTTTAGTTTTATTCTTTATATAAGGGTAGGGATGCTGCCAGTATTCAGGAGGCCATCCTCAGCAGCAATCATGGCTAAGACAAGGCAAGCCATTTTCTTTAGCAGCCACTAGGTTCCTGGCATGACCCTCTTGCTCCTTTCCACTAACGCAACCATGTCTAGAAGGAGGAGGACTCCTACTGAATACTCTGTGTCTGAGTAAGTGAAAGAAAAGGCAGAGCAAGCCTGTGACTCCAGTACAAATTTCAGCCAACAAATTCCAGCCTCTCCTCCTCATGCTTCCATACTTGTACACCACCTCTGTGCCTCAGTGAAGAACGGGAGTATTTTCCACTAGCTAGAATAAACCAACAAACCCTCTTTTATTTATTCTGTAACACAGTACCCTTCCTCTCCCTAAGGCAGAGAGAAGAGCAACAAGCCAATCACCCAGCTTCACATCAGTTACTGACATGCTGTGAACTGTGTGAGGTTAGAGAATGAATGTTAATTTATCTTCATCAACGCCATAAGAAGGGAAAACCCTGAAAAGTCCACCAGAAAAAAACTTCCACTGAAGCAAGCATATGAGGAGTGAGTACTAATCAACAGAGCCACAGAACGTCAAAGAAATACTGACTTTCTGCAGGGGCATTGAAAACATTGAGGAAGTGAATGCCACTTGCATTCATACATTGTATATGCTTTGGTAGATAGGGGCTGACTGTGCATAGATGTATTTGCTGGAAACTCATTTTACATAACCAGAAATTCCAGCAAGTTTTGTTTGTCATATAAGGAAGTGTCTCTCTGGTTGTCAAATCACATTCACCACTCACATAACTTGCAACCATGCTTGAATTCAGTTTTGATTAGCATAAAAGAACTTCAGTTTAACTTTACTGGCTATGATGGTGCATATGGAATACATTTAAATAATTGTGGTTGTTATTTTTTTTTAAGAATATCCCAATCCTTCATTACAAGATTAGCACAAGCAATTATTCTAATGTCTTCATTCATCAGCAGCAATGCCATCTTATACAGTGAAGTCACTAACATAATTTGGTGATTACCAGTCTTCATGCTCCAAATGGCAGGATTAAAGCTAGGCCTAAGGCAGTTAGAAAGCCAAACCACTCATTCATAGGCACCAGAATAACCTCTTCCAAAGAGTGCTCAAAAGTACAAACACTCCATTACATAGCTGAGATAGCCCACATCTCTACACTTAGATTTATCTTCCTTCTCAGAGTGGCACAGGTACATTCTGCTGCTGCAGGTGCTTATTACAACTGAATTTCAAAGCATTAGTAGACATTCCTCCCACTCCCCTATATTTGACACAAATATTTATTTTACTCATTTTTTAAGTCCTCTCTTCTACCCCAATCTTGCCTATTTTTGGTAAGGCATCAGCCTTCCCTATTTTTTTTCTTGGTGAACTCGTTTCCACGTGGCTTTCTGGACAGCCAAAACAGCACCATCTTACTTCTGCTATCCCTTTTTGAGTCCACAGTGGTTTCTTCTACATTTTCTTTTCATCCTTTCTCTTGATGCACTTGTGCTTGATTGGATGCCAATGTTTACCACTACAGCATTCTCCTGAAACGTGCAAAATGTGAGCTCGAATGTTAACACAATTTGTGACAAGGGGATTACAGAACAGAGAAAACTGAGAACTTTGGTATCTACTAGTTAGGGGATCTGTCCTCACAAGATTCCATGTAGGCATGCATTTATGCCCCTGTTTAAGGTAGCACCGTGAATTACTGAGTCCAAAATGACTCTGATGTTTATAGAAAGACTGAAAAAAAAAAAAAAAAAGATTACTAAAATCCAAAAGATGATTCCAAAATACCACTTCATCATTGCATCACAGGCTCTCCAAATTCTGTAGAAGTGCTCACACACGGTATAGACAATGTCCTCAGTGACATGAGTTAGCGGTGGCCTTTGCAATACTGGGGAACGGTTTGGCTTAATGATCTTAAAGGTCTTTTCCAACTTGGTTGATTGTACGAATACCATGCTCTATGTCTTCCCAGATGGTTAACATCTGGGATTGCTCAGGAGCGCAACTGGTGTTTCTCCACTGAGATATTCTAATGTGAAGGGTTATCTCACCCATGCTGTAAGACCACCATAGTGAAAGAGAGTCAAGGGTACAGTTTGCATGGATGCAAGAGAATTCAGTGTGAAGACAAAATAGATGGCATTTAGCACGCTGAATTCCGTGAAGATACCTGAATGAGAAGCTGAGCAAGCAGCTTTGTTGCTTTGTAGTCAGTCCTGCTTTGCACAAGAGACCATTAGAGATCTCCAACGGTCCCTTTCTACCAATATTTCTCTGAAGTTGCATGAAATCGATACAAGGTCAGAGGCTTGTAAGATTGGAATGTGAAAATAGTGTTACAGAAGCGATGACAACATGATGACAATGTATTACCAGTCATCATGTCCAAGTACCATAGCCTACTAACTCTCTACCAAACAGCAGAAAAGATCAGTAGTAGGTGATATTAATAGATCTAATAGTTTATCACCAATCTGGAGCCTGGCCCCATTATCAGTCATAACAATGTATAGCTGGCATTCACAGAGCATGCAAAACTGGAAACCCCAAAACCCAAGCAGGACAGTGAAGTGATACAAAAGGGCCTTCAGAGACTAATTCAGTTATGAAATACCAGATTAATGTTCTTTCTGTCATTTGTTTTCTCAGTGACAAAATCAATATGACTATGCAAACCTGGCAAACTCTGATCCCCAAGTATTTATTAGCTACATGCTATGTACAAGTAACTTCCTAACCAGTTTGCAGCTCTGTTTCTGTAGCTTTGCCTTTTCTGTTTTTGGCAGCCTTCAAGAATCCAGAATGCAGTGAATATCACCAAATGCCTCACAGATTATTTTAACAAGCATACAGCTGGATTCAAATATATTCAAGACTTAAAAATGTAGATATGCAGTGGGAAGAAGAGAACTGGATAGCAGTGCTGCTGAAGAATGGCACTGAAAGACAAAAAGAGAAATACAGACAGCAGTCGAATGATACTACCAACAAAGTTCTAGGCTGGGTTGTGTAGGAGGGTATCAATCTAATCAGTTCTGAAAATTGAAAACACCAGAAAGGTACTAAGCTATAGGCACCATTATCTACATCTTGCACCATTAGACACTTAGGCAGACTATCATGTGATTACAAATAAAACCAGTAACCATCTCCAGGCACTTGGGATTGTCATAGGACAGACACAGGGTAGAGAATTAGAATGAGGGACTGCAACTAAAACTGATATATTTTAGTAAAAAAAGTGACCCAAGCGACAACAGAAATGTCCTGATTGCATGATCTGGAAAATAACCTCTCAAAAGGGGAAATGCTAGAAGCAATACTACATCAACTATTAAAAAACGTCTGAGGAATATGCTGGAAGGAATTATACTGCAATGGCAGGGTGACAGACTCCCCAGAGCAACCAGGTCTTTCTAATCCAAAGCTAATAAAACGCTGCAATTCAGTGTTTTTCCCCTAAGTACAACTATATCAGCTGCTGAAAACCAACAGATGAGAAGCCATAAGGCAGGACATTCAATTCTCAGCCCCAACTAGACTAAGCAGAAATCTCTTGGGTGTAAGTGATTGCAGCAAATGCAACAGAAAAACCCACAGAAAAGGAGGGAATGCAGGTCCTCTGAAGCTGTTCTAGTACTTTCTCCCTCTGTTAAATTAAGGGAATTTGCAGGATGGCCTGAACTCTCCAACAGAGTTCTACAATCTTCAAAAGCAAGAGGCAGGGAGGAGAAACTTAAGCTAACTGCCATGTCTCATCAGCTTATTGACCGAGACTATGAGTAGGAGTAACACTATACTCTTCCAATCCTGCTTGCCAGGTGTAGCTGCAGGTTCCCCCAAGCCTTTCAGCCAAGTCTTTCAGAATGATACAGTAAGGCCCAGCTTCATCCTTACACACAGTCAGACCTCACAACATTTCCCATTTGCTAGACACCTACAGCAAACATAAGTGGGGAGACCAAGCTGGAAGTGAAAAGCTACAGCCAGTTCTTCACAACTCCTGTGGTTCATGCGGTTACAACTCCAATACCTGGAGGCAGGTACTGGTGCTTATCTGATATAAAAGCAGTCTACAAGCTAGTCTTCTCTCAAAGGAAAGAAAAGAGGTTTAAGGAGATGTCTAATACAGAGATATAGGTCATACTGCTACTTTTAAGAGATGGTGACTCGTAGCAATATTTCTACAATGTTCCTGACCTTTGCCTTCCATCAGTGACAACAACAGACTAAGAGGTGCAAAAGTCCTTTCAGGCTTCTGTCTGTAGAGCTGTACAGAACAATACTGAGCAAATTCAAGACAAATACCAAAGCAATCACTCTCAGCAGAAGTTTTCTGCAGATTGAACTCTCTTTCAATACACTAAGAAGAAACCCATTGGGTTATTAATTGCAGGAACAAAAATCCATGACATCTCAGGAAAAAGGAACTTACATGATAATTATGTCATAGAATGAAACAGAAACTTATATAGAAAGTTAATTAATTAAGAAAAGGTATCTTTCATTTAACAGCTATGTCATCTTTGAAAGCAGCTGGTCTGGAGTTTATAATGAAATCAGACTTCTCCCTGACTGTCTCCCTCCCCCATTAACTTGATTAGTTTTCCTCCAAGCATCTGGACATGCCTGAACTCCAGTAGTTGAAACAGCTACCAAATAAACACATAGCATTGTCCTTGCTGAGCTACTGCATCTTGTAATATTCAAGTTGAAGTATATTCAGTGTAAGGATTATTAATAATGCCTTTATTAACATTCCTTTGGCTGAACTATTTGGGGTAGGCTAAAAGCATTCTTTAGTAAGAGGAGATTCTGGAAGAAACAAGTGTTCTACCAGTTTAGGAGGCAAAAGCAGTGCACACAAACAAAAATAAGTTACGATCAGTTGGACATTTTTAATTGCTGTTAACAAACCAGAATTACAGTATGTGACAAATTTCCTTTTTTAAAACTTCCAAATCCAGGCCAAAAATATGCTTAAATATTTTTCTCAGGTACCTGAATTAGCAGATTCTTTCAGTTTAAATAGATGTCTTTCTTTGAATCCACCTGGGAATGTGCACACAATCAGTTGCAATCAGTTAGAAAAATATTTGTTATTTGCAAGGTGTAGTTATAAACAATGGCCAAGCTATTTCTACGGCATTATTGATTGACAACAAAGATGACAGCTTCATGCACCAAAGTATGGAGAGTGAAGTGCTGCCCTATTTTCTGTTTACACCAGAAGAATACCACTCAGCATTATCTAACTAGGAGCATTATCTGGCTGGCAGTAAGAAAGCTAGATCAATCATTTTCATTCCAAAGCTCATTAAAATCTGCTTGGAAGGACCTAATGCAATGCCCTTTCACATCAGTGGAAAACCTCACTTCATTGAAGAACCTACAGCAGCAGCAAGTTTTATCTTCCACATAATTCACTGCAAATCTACTCTGCATAGAATAATTATAAGTGCTACCCTTACTGGTAAGTACCTAAAGTTTCAGTCAACCTTTCAGGAAGGAAATTACTCTCCAATTTGCACATAAGTTCAATTACCTCTGAGGGTCGAATACCACTCCTGAAATTCAGCAGATTCCCACTTACGCACAGAAAAAGTATCCTGCAAGCAACAGAAAAGAAAGCAGCATCCTATCCGCTTAAACAGATCCTTACAGCTGCCACTGCACAGAAAGGATGCAGCAAAGGCACAAGTGAAAAGAATCTGCTTGTGAGATACATTCACATTAGCTGCTAAGCCAACCTTTCCCAAGAAAGTCCCAAGTAAGTACTGGAGACAAGCCAAATAATAAATGAAGCTATTTCTATGAAAATTTCAGTCACTGATTCATTTATTTTGGCTGCCAAGTTGTTTGTTTAAAGATGTTTCATCCCCACAGCACATTTAAAGTAAACAGGTACACAAAAAGCTTTAGGACTTTTTATTATACACCTGCCGCCCCCAATCCTTGAGCTCTTCTCAGCAGTTTGCAAATGCAGTGTCCTTCTGTGCAACCTTCTATAACTGTATGTGCACACGAGTTTCCTTCTTCCAGCAGACACAGTGTGACCTGTGCATGTTGGTTCAGCACTAAAAGCAAAGGGAAATGGTGACTTGGGCTGCCTGGCCTCAGTATTTCAGAAGGGGTTTCTTTTATTGACTGGTGTCTATATACTACTTCTGCCGCATTAATTTATCATGGGGAATTTGTTTGCTTACTTTTGAGCAAAAGAATGGAATCATTTGCTTGGGGAAATGAAACCACTAGGCATACTTTCCAGAAATGGCCCATTTTCAGCCAATTCAACTTAATTTATAATTCATCTTAATTTTATGATGCAAGGAGTCTGTAATAAGCAAGTGGATATTAGTGAAAAAGTGAAATGACCACAATGAATCACTTAATACATTTTCAAGTGAAGTAGGAAAATTATTCCTTTGACAGTTACTACTGTTCTGTTAAAGCAGTTCAAGCTGCTTAAGCAAAGCCTAAGCCACAGAAAGGAGCAGAGCACTGCAGTTCTTAAAGCAAGCTTCAGCCCCATACACACTCTGCCCTGTGCCTCCCAGCAGAGGTTGCAGCTGGAACCTCACATCAGCAGTACAATAGCTAAGGGTCTGCCAAGGTGAGGATCTCCTCCCTCTCAGCTGCCCTTTCCCATTCTGGGGACAGCACAGCCTCCCTATGCATGAGAAAACTTGTGACAGATATATTTGTTCTGCCATGCCCACAGTGCCTCAGTGGGATCTTTCAGTGCAAGATCTCAGTCACTTTTAGCCCACGTGAGACTGTACTACCACTTGAAGGAATGGTGCTCACTTTTTACCTCACCCATAGCTCTGGGTAACCCATTCCTTCCCCACTCTCCTATTTTGCACCAGTGACACTAATCTTGTAGCTGCACAATTATCTGATCTGCAGACTGATCGAGCTGAAAGCTAGTTTTAGCCAATCTTGGAGAGCTGATCTGAATCACAGCACAGTTTCAAGAACACAAAGTCGATATGGGCTGTTGGGAACATTAGCTGAGCACAAGCAGAAGAACTGCTCCTTTTGGCAGCAGATCATGATTCAGTCATGATAAGCTGACTATGAAGCCACAATCTCAGTCAAACACTTCTTTTAACTCAGCACCAATAGCTGCAACCACAGAGTAATGCACGCTTAGCCAATAAGTTGCAAAGCTCTCTGGACTAAGGACCATGTTTTCATTTATCTTTGAACTATACCCAGAACCAAAAGGCAGCCCAGCTCAAGTGACATTCTTCATCCATCTCAGCTTTTAAACACCATGTTATTATATTCACTATCCTACATCTGTGCTGATCATGCCATGTCAGAATCTAACTCTTTCTCCTATGCAGAAAACAGGCACATGTTCCACTAGTATATTTCACATACCCTGTCCCAAATAACCAAGATCTCCTTTCTTTTCCCTCTGAACCCTATTAGGGCTTTCTCCCATTTGCTACCTCTGTGTCAGATGCTTGTGTAACTGACAGATCAGGCTAAATATAAAATATCAACACCTCCATATGCTCCAACCATTCCAAGTTTAGTATTCCTATTGTATGCGAGGTGTAAACATAGTAAGACAAAACAAAAACATCTTTCATGTTGAGGTAGTCTTCAGACTGATGACATCTCAGAATAAGGCTGCTGAAGCCTAACAGGTAAGGCAGGGGACAACATCTCCTGCTATTAGGAGATTAAAACCATAATTTCCAACTCCCTAGCAATCCCCTCCCTGCAACAACTGTACTCCACAAAGACAAGCAACACAGTTGGGGCTTTCCATGTTTACTACCATGGGTACAAAGCCACAGTGCTATGGAAGCTCACTGTCAGACAGCAGCACACTGTAGACAAGACCAACTCAGCTTGGGAGGGGACTGTCATATTTTCTAGGCCTGTAGGCCAGGAGCAGATGTTCCTTATCTTGCTCAATAAGGCAAAGTTGGCCAATTTTTCAGGTCTCTGGGGACCAACCTGTATAGAAAAACTGTTCTGCTCTCCTCCTCCAAAGCTGCAAGTTTCCTATGTCCTAACTGACAGTGAAATCAGCGAAAAGAAACTGTTTCAGACTGAAGAATAGTTAGCATCCACAAAACCTACTGTTTCTGTAGTGCTTTTCACCTTGAACTAACTCGGAACCCTTTACATAGTGCAAGTAACTGCTAGTTCACCCACCACAGAAACCCAGCTACTCATCTGGTCAGAGGTGGTAACTGCTTAAGTATACTATCAGGTGAAAAAATACACATGGAAGTAGAATATACCACTGAGAAATAGTATAGTTTTAGGAGAGGCATGTTTAAATAGAGGAATATAGATACTCACATAGGACTTCACCAGCTATGTTGACTTGAGAGGTTTGTAAACCACAAGGAGCTAATATTATTCATTTGCCTCAGGAAAAGGGAAAATAAAGAAAATGCAAAGATTACACTCTTTTCTGGTACCATTGCAAAGCACGGATGCAGTATTGCATCTGATGAGCCAGAGCTATCAGTTTTCACTCAGGAGCCTCCTGTTCAGACACTGTCTATATTTAATAATATGGCACAAGTTCACCAGCATGAAGACATCTATAACAAATTTCTGTAAGTACTCCTTCTCCCAAAAAGAGATCATTGGTCTCAAGAACCAAAAGCAAGTGTTGCACAAGCATGGAGAACAATCTATGTTAGATGCACATAATCTAGAATTAGACGATAATATAAGAGAACCATGAGATTTTCCCTGAGGCTGGACAGTCATGAGTGGCAGGGCATATGGGAGAGTATGGGCAAGTATCTAGGCCACTGGGCCCCTCCAGTGCTTTGGAACTTCACCACTGAACAAGTGCAAAATCCAGAAAAATTAATAAAACACTTAAATGAGGTGTGTTGTCATTCTGGTCATACCAGAGAGGGACAAATCATGGCAACGTGCTGGGGCTTGGTCTATGCTTACAGTGCTCTGTTCAACACTATCTAGCACCTTGAAAGGTAAAAAATGTCCTTGGTTCTGATGGCAAAGCAACAGACAGCACAGCTACTCCAGCTCCAAGCACAGCAGCTACAACAGCCCAACCCAGAAACTGTCCCAGGAGTTCAACCAATTGAGAGATGACCTATCTGATCTATCCAGCTCCTCACATGCACCAACATGTCTCAGCTATTAACAAAAGGCGTCCTACTGCTTGAGAGAGATTATATAGAAGGTATACACCATGGGCCACCCTATGGTTTTACCTGCTGGATCACGGAAAAGATATGAGGAAGTTGGATGGAAAACCAATGTGAGCTCTGGAGGAATGGGTGCATGAATTGAAGAGGTGGAATGTCATGGGTTCAGCAGTAGCAGTCATTTTTCCTTGACAAAGGTCAAGGATGATCATCCCATGAAAGCTGTGGCTTCAGACCCTGGTGAGCAGGCTCCCAAATGGAGTGAAAGAGCTGAATTTACTCCAGCTCCTGTGATAAAGAAGAATAATCCCTTTCTACAAGACTTGAGTATCTAGCGCTGTGATGACTATTAGAGGGGCCCCGCCTCCAGCCAGGTGGATGTAGGGAACAATCAGATTTACTGGACTTTGTGGATTAGATGGTCTGGCACATCGATCCCACAGAAGTATAAGGCTCTAGTAGACACCAGTGCACAGTGTACCGTGATGCCACCAAACTGTTGAGGGGTGGAACCCGTTTGTATTTATGGAGTGATAGGAGGATCCCAAGAGTTGTCTGTACTGGAGGCTGACATCAGCCTGACTGGGAGGAAAATGGCAAAGGGGAGGTGCTCCAGTCCCCTGATCATCCTCGTGGCCCTCCTCTGGACTTGTTCCAACAGTTCCATGTCCTTTTTATA